>PVKE010013556.1:0-36365 GCA_004027555.1 Craseonycteris thonglongyai | reverse complement strand
ACCAACCATTGCTGGTGCCCCATTGGTAGTTATCACAGACAACTTATGCAAAGGCATGTTTATCGACCTGGCGTATGTTCTGAAAGTTTTATAAATATCCTCACCTCTCGTCTGTCCTTTCATTGGTAATATTTGCAACAGCTCCTCTTTTACTGTGAAGTTACTAAATACCATTCTCACCATAACTGCCAACTGTGCGCTGTCTGATATATCTGTTGACTCGTCCAATTGCAGAGAGAAGCAGTCACATATTTCCAAGTCAGTCTTTAACTGAGTTTGCAAGTCTTTTGAAATTGCGTGTATTCTTCTTGTGACTGTGTTATTTGACAACTGTAGGTCTTGTATCTCCGACATAATCTCACGCTTGTTAGAATATTTCTCAAACAAACAATCGGCAGCAGTCAGAAATGCTTCTTTTAACAATTCACCATCCTGGAAAGGTTTTTTTCTTCTTTGCGAGCATGTGAGAAATTTTGAAAGAGGCAATGGTTGCCTTTTTAGATTTTTCCACATGTCTAGTGAAAACACTCTTTATTTATTTATTTATTTAATATAAATATTAAAGAATATTTATATTCTTTATAAATGAAATTGCATTGCATCTGCATTGCTCTGGCTAACATACTTCATTCAGCATAAAACTCCCCAGGTCTATTAATGCCGCTACAGATGGCAAGAACTATTTATTTTATTTTTTTGTTAAATTTATTTTTTGTTAAACTTAATTTTAGTTGATTTATTTTTTTCTTTCTTACTTCAGATTTAAGTGGATAATACATATCAAAAGTGGTATGACTTGTCTGAAAGTGGAGTTCAACATTATGTTTTTTCGGCACTGCAATACCACTGCCACACAACAAGCAAACGCATTTGCCTTTTAAATTAATGAAACAATATGATTCCTCTCAGTCTGTGTTAAAATTATAGGTTCGTTTTCTCTTATTTGGTCCACTCATTTTAGGACTAAAAAAATAAAAATAAAAATAGTTATAGAACTACAATATCATATCAAATTGCCACCATAATAATAGATTACCTACCTCGCTTTTAGTTCATTTAAAATCAAATATATCAAAACACTGTGATCCTAGCTAACCGTCATGACCCGATCAGTCCAGCAACCGCAATGAAAATGGCAACTTGGCGTCTCCCGGTTGGGTGGAGGAGAGTTTAAAGAGTGCAGCGGCTAAACAAGACGCGACATGTACAAAGGCGAAAGCTAGGGAAACACTTATACATATGATATCGCAAACAGACCAACGAATAGAATAAACCTGTGTAGATACTCAAACAATATTTTAAAATTCTAACAAATGTATAAAAATAAATTATAGTTTTACTTAGTGTTTATGAAAAACTTCTGATGCAGTCAAATAATGGCAGGTGCACACAAATCGGGCAGTGGGTGCCATGGCGCCCGCGGGCACAGGGTTGGGAATCCCTGCTTTAGATCAACATAATTGGTAATGACCAATTTGTACTTCTTAATCCCACCACCTTTTCCACCCTCCTCCCCAGACCCCCTCCCGTCTATCACCCTGATAAATCTAGTCTCATCTGACATCATACATGGTTATTACACTATTATTGACTATATTGCTTATGCTGTATGCTACGTCCCCATGACTACTGCATAACAACCAATCTGTACTTCTAAATTCCCTCCCCTTTTTCACCCACCCCCAACCACCCCTCCATTTGGCAACGATCAAAATGTGTTCTGTAGCTACAAGTTTGTTTCTGTTCTGTTTGTTTTGTTCTTTATTTCCACATATAAATGAAATTGCATTGCATCTGCATTGCTCTGGCTAACATACTTCATTCAGCATAAAACTCTCCAGGTCTATTAATGCTGCTGCAGATGGCAAGAACTATTTATTTTATTTTTTTGTTAAATTTATTGGAGTGACATTGATTGGTAACAAGCAGATAGTTTCCAGATGTACAAGTCCACATCACATCACCCATGCATCCCATTATGTGCCCACCACCCAGAATCAGCTCCCCTTCCATCACCATATATCAGGTGTCCACTCCCCCCCGTCCAATTCTATGTCCGCCCCCCCTTCCCTCAGGCAATCACCCAGCTATTGAGTGTGTCCATAGGTCTCTGTGTCTTTGTTACTTTCAGTTTTATATTCCACCTATAAGTGAGGTCATATGTTTCCTGATTCTTTCAGTCTGACTTATTTCACTTAATAAGATGGTCTCAAGGTCCATCCATGATGTCACAAATGACTGTATTTCATCATTTCTTATCGCTGAGTAGTATTCCATTGTGTAAATGTACCACATCTTCTTTATCTAGTCATCTATCGAAGGGCATTTTGGTTGTTTCCATGAAGGACTTATTCTCCACCGTTGTATACATGTAGCACCTCCTCTCTATCCATTCATCCACCGATGGACACCCAGGCTGCCTCCACAGCTGGGCCATTGTAAACAACGCTGCAATGGACGTATGCATGCACATGTCCCCTGGAAGTAGCATTTGCAGTTTCTTTGGATAAATACCCAGAAGTGGGATTATTGGGTCCTTCTTTGTATTTTGTTATAGCCTTTGTTTTAAAGTCTACTTTGTCAGATATAAGTATTGCTAAGGTGACCAACCATCCTCCTTTAGGGAGGACAGTCCTCCCTTGAAAAGTGTCTTCCTAGATGTCCTCCTTTTGGACTTGTTTTCAGTTTTTAGCCACAGAACTACCAGACATTAAAATAGACAATTGTCTATTTGAAGAAATTAGAAAACTGAATATTTATTTAAATTCTGAAAAATTGGTCGAGTTGGAAAATGAACATGTTGAAGTTGATAAAAAATGGGTGGAAATATTCAACCATTTCAAAAATGCACATATACCATATGAAAATTTACTTCTGGTCCAATTTACATTGTGCTGCCCTAGCACTAATGCAGCAGTTGAAAGGGTGTTTTCACTTACTAATGATTTTTAGACAACTGAAAAATCAAGACTGAATGTTGATACTCTAGCTGCAGCACTTGCTGTGAAATTCAATATAAAAAATAGTTCTTGTACGGATATTTCTAATATTTTGTTAGAAAATGACACATTAACAAAAAATATTCATTTAATTGAAAAATATTCATATTTAAATAATAATTAATCATAATACACTTGCATTATCTATTTACTATATTATAATGCTTTCTGTTTATTTATTGTTGCAAAGAATAAATTTTTTTATTTGCTATATTTGTTTCTTTAATTTATTTATGTCCTCCTAATTTATTTATGTCCTCCTTTTCATTGGAAAAAAGTTGTTCACCTTAGTATTGCTACCTCAGGTTTTTTTTTCTTTTGTTTTGTTTTGTTTTTCATCTGAAGTGAGTCCCTTGTGGGCAGCATATGTGAGAGTCTTGTTTTCTTATCAGTTGCCCTATCTTTGAATGAAGAATTCAGTTCATTTATTAATATATTGAAAGTAATTGTTGGTAGATATGCAGTTATTGTCACCTTATTATGAATATTTTTTGTCTTCTTGTTTTCATCTTTAAAAAAGTCCCTTTAACATGCCTTGTAATTCTGGTTTGGAGGTGATGAACTCCTTTAGCTTTTTCTTGTTGGGGAAGCTCCTTATTTGTCCTTCAATTCTAAATGAGAGCTTTGCTGGGTAGAGGGATCTTGGTTATAGATCCTTGCTTTCCATCACTTTGAATATTTTCTGTCAACCCCTTCTGGCCTGCAAAGTTTCTGTCGAGAAGCCATCTAGTAGACTAATGGAAGCTGCTTGTAGCTAACTAACCGCTTATCTCTCACTGCATTTAAGATTCTTTCTTTGTCTTTAACCTCTGGCATTTTAATTATGATGTTGGGGGGATGCTGGGACAGCTCAGTGAGTTGAGTACTCACCTTGCAGCCCCAGGATCTAAGGATCAAGTCCCGGTTCTAGCCCCAGCCCATGTAGACCCATATGCTGAACCAGGGTGTTGCATCCCATGTGGGAGGCCCCTGGCTTGGTCCCTCACTCATGGGCAGCGTGCCTCCCGTGCAGAAGGTCCTCGGCCTGGTTCCTGCCCTGCATGGCCCCCGCCCACCTGTGTGGAGTGAAACTATGTCAAGAACTGATGATGTACAGCTATGGAAACTGCTCTGGGCCCTTCCCCTTCTTTCTCTGTCTCTCTCTCTCTCTGTCAAAGCAATAAAATAAATCTTAAAAAAATAATAATTACGATGTGTTTTTAGTGTGGGCCACTTGGGTTCATCTTGTTTGAGAATTTCTGTGCTTTTGAGACTTGTATGTCTATTTCTTTCACTAGGTCACGGAAGTTTTCCATCATTATTTCTTCAAGTAGGTTTTTAATTCCTTGTTCTCTCCCTTTTCCTTCTGGTAGCCCTATGATGCAAATGGTGGCACATTTGATGTTGTCCCAGAGGCCCATTAAACTATCCTCATTTTTTTTTAATTCTTTTTCTTTTTGCTGTTCTGATTTTTGCATTTTCTGCTACCTTATTTTCTAAATTGCTGATCCAATTCTCTGCTTCACTTAATCTACTATTTATTCCCTCTAGTAAATTCTTCATTTTGGTTATTGTATTCTTTATTTCTGACTGGTTCCTTTTATGTTTTGTGTCTCCATTTTTATGTTTTCTATCTCTTGGTTTTTTTTAAAGATTTATTTTTATTGGTTTATTTTTTACATAGAGAGAGAGAGAGACAGACAGAGACAGAGAGAAGGGGGAGGGCCCAGTGCAATCTCCATAGTTGCACATCATCAGTTTTTTCCACATAATTTCATTCCACAGGTGGGCACAGGGCTGCACAGGGCAGGAACTGGGCTGGAGTCTCACCCCAGTGAGAACTGAACTGGGGGCACTCCCCAGTTCAGCATATGGGTCCGCACGGGCTGGGGCCGGGATTCGATCCTCGGTCCCCAGAGTTGCAAAGTGAGCGCTTAACCCGCTGAGCCATCCCGGCTCCCCTTATCTCTTTGTTGAAGTTCTCCCTGAGATCATTGAGCATCCTTCTAGCCAGTGTTTTGAACTCTGAGTCTCGTAGATTGCTTGTCTCCATTTTGGTTAATTTTTTTTTCTGGAACTTTGTTCTGTTCTTTTATTTGGAACATGTTTCTTTGTCTCTTCATTTTGGCTGCCTCCCTGTGCTGGTTTCTATGTATTAGGAATGGCTGTTACGTCTTCCTGTCTTAGTAGAGTGGCCTTATATAGTAGGTGCCCTCTGGGGTCCAGTGGTACAGTCTATCTGGTCACATAAGATGAGTGCTCTAAGTGCGTCCCTTATGTGGGTTGTTGGTGCCCTCCTGTTATAGTTGAGGCTTGGTTGCTCTTTGCATGTCAGTGAGAGGGATTGACCTTCAGGCTAATAGGTTGTGAGGACTGGTCGTGGCTACACTGGAGGTGCTGTTGTGCAGGCGTTGACTCTACAGAGCAGGATTCACTTTAGCAGGACTCTGGTGTCTGCCCAGTCAGCCTTTTGGGTGTGATGTCCTTGGAGGTGGCCAGGTGACATTTTGGCTTGCTCTGAAGCTGACCACTGGGCATGCCAGCCACGGGGTCATCTCAGAGGGCCCAAGTGCAGGCTAAGCTCAGCAGCAGCCTGACATGAGCCACAAAGCAATTCACAGATGGCTGCCACCCAACTGGGCTTGGAGTGACTTGAGAGGCTAAGCCATGACCAAGGTCATGCCACTAGTGCCAGGATTAGGGCTGCTTAGTGAGAGGCACAGGACATGCTGAGGTCAGATATTGCTTGTCTAGATTTTGTGAACTGTTGAGATGTTTTAGGAAAGTCACAGAATAAGCCAAGCAAAACAGGTTTATTACTGTATTACCATTATTGTTTATTGTTTTGACAGAGAGAGAGAGAGAGAGAGAAAGAGCAAGAAAGAGAGACAGAGAGAAGGGGGAGGGCCCATCTGCACATCATCAATTCTCTGCATAGTTTCACTCCACACAGTGGATGCGGGTCTGCACAGAGCAGGAACCAGGCTGGGGGCTTCCCACATGGGAAGCCTGCCTCTGTGAACTGGGGGCCTCCAGCAAACACAGGCTATTTTTATGGAAAAGCTACTAGGAGCAGCTTGGTGTGCCTGAAAGTTGGGGGGGGGGGCGAGGTCTCAGGGAATCACTATGGTGGGGAGAATGATGTTGGCCAGGTTGATGGAGACTCAGATAAGACAGCTGCCTATCTTCACGCCAGGAGGGAGAAAGTGCCAACAAGAACAGCAAAAAGGAACCCCACAGATTCTGCCAGCCCATGTGTCTAGGAGAAAGCTGCCCGCCAGCCCACGCCCTGAAACCAGGCCATTCAGATCCTCCCCGGATGTTCCTGGCACCTTTCAAGCTGCTGCCCAAATGCTGGAGCTCAGAGCGAGTGAGTTTTCAGTTAACAAGTCCGTGTGCAGCTCCTTTAAGAGGGAGCGCCTGGGCCTCCGGTTGCCCTGCGTCTTCCTCAGCCAGAATCCATCTGGATTTCACAGGCGAAGGTTATGAGAACTTCTCTCCCAAGACTGGCATTCTGGGCTGGTGATCCTGGGGTGGGGCTGAGACTCCTTTCTCCTCTGGGGGAACCTGTGCGACCGAGACATCCCTCCCAATTTTTAATGTGCACACGAAGCTGTGGGAGTGGACTGTTAGGCCTCACTGCCCCTCCTGGCAGTCTCCAGGCGGCTTCTTCTGCATGTCCTCAGATGTAGGACTTCAATGCCGCTAGACTTCAGGTGATTCTCAGTGATGGCTGTTCTGTAATTTAGTTGTATTGTTGACATGGTCATGAATTCTTATGATCCTGTAACAGTTATGAAATGTAGAAAAAAAATCAGAGCCAATTTTTACTAAAATAAAAAGCAGTAAGTTCTGATGTAAGGCACATCAGGAAGATATGGAAGGCAGGGGGAGTATAAGTTTCTTTGGAAACACTTTTTTTCTTTTTTTCTCAAGGCACTTTCCCTTGAAACTCAGTTGCAATGTATGCAAAAAGGCAAGCACAGCATTTACCTGCTTGGCTACACTGACCAGAAATCCCCTTGGTCACCTCTTATTTTAATAGTAAGACGAATTCCAGGAAGGTGATAGTACCAGCTTACAAAAAGCTACAGAACAGTCCACACAGAGCCTCAGTGACATCAAACTCCCCAGATCCAGATTCCCCCTACTTATTCCTTAGTCTCTAACCTACAGAAAAAATGTGAATTGTGTTGGAAGAGCAAGAAAAAGTGACTGTGAAGTAAAAAAAAATTAAGGAAAGAATGGAGATTTAAGCACTATTGTTTCTCTTCCTTGGTCATAGTTATAGTTATCTTTGGCACACTAAAAGTTCACTCCCCCCGTCTCTGAATGGACTTTTAAGTCCACAGATATGGATATACGAAATTCTCCTATGGCGTAATTGTCACCTTAAGTTTTTGCTTGGCTAGGCCGATCAGATGTACCATCTTAACTGGGACAGAAGAGAGTGGTACTGTGTCCTTTCAAATGGTACATACCTATGTTCAGCTTAATCTCACTGGGCTAAATTCAAGATGTCAGTTGGCCCATCATACATATACATTGTTTGAAGTAAGACAATACCATAGTTTTCTGTCCCATTTAAAATGGTACATCTGGTCAGCCTACGCTTGGTCAAATTGATCTTTCCATTATGGCTTGAAGAGCCATAATTGTTCAAATCTTCTAAGCTTTCCCAATTCTGCTAATGGATTTTGTTCCACATATTGCAGAAAGCTACAACCTTTAGCCAAGATTCAGAGAAAGTCCTTGAAAACACTTGGTAAATGATAAAATATTCAAAGAAAAGGGTTAATCACTGTCATCATGAACTAATTAGAACACAACAGAAAGGAAGGTAGAACTTGCAACTCTTTATTTTAGTAAAAGTTGGCTCTGATTTTTTTTCAGGGCATACTCGTTTTCATAGTTGTTATAGGATCAAAAGCCGTGTGATTCCAAACACCTCATTAAGTCTAAGTCTGCTGTTTTGCTTTTGCATGTGGTCATTGTTGTGAGGATTGTAGCTTTTTGTTGAAAAATTTTTTTATAGCTTTTTGAGCCCAATACTTGGTCTCTAAAAATTATGTTCTCCTAATTATTTAATTTGGGAAATTCATGGCCTTTGGAAAATTTGATAGCTAATGTAGAAACTAGTTACTTAAGAAAAACTAATAATGAAGAACTATTACCGTAAGAGTAATCATCTATGATAGGCAAGAGATTTCCTAGTTAGCAAAGCACATTTGTTTGTATCTTATTTTATGAGGAAGGTGTGTTTTGGTTTGGGACTAACATATAATACTTAGAGACTGGCTGAGAGATAAGGAGGAAATATTTCATTTATAGATATGGAAGGCAGAGGGGGAATAAGTTTTTTTGTTTGTTTGTTTGTTTTTTAAATATATATATTTTTAATATTTATTTATTTATTTTGACAGAGAGAGAGAGAGAGAGAGAGAGGGATACAGAGAGAGAACTGAACCGGGGGAGCTCCCAGTTCAGCATATGGTTCCGCACGGGCCAGGGCCGGGATTCGATCCTCGGTCCCCCGGGGCTGCAAAGTGAGCGCTTAACCCACTGAGCCATCCCGGCTTCCCCAGTTTTTTTGGAAACAATTTTTTTTTCAAGAACCTTTCCCTTGATGCTTAGTTGTAATGGATGCAAAGAATCTTACGTAATACCAGAGACTTGCAAAAATAGAAAACCTTCAGTTGTTCTACTATCCACCTCCATCTCCCTTCTCTTGCTTCAATTTCTGCCCCTGTGAAATTGTTCTGGGCACCTTAAGAGGAAAGAGGACATGCTCACTGTAAGCTGAGCAGTGTCGGAGACTGTCGGGCAGACACCACTAGAGACTGAGCTGTGACCCATCCAAGTCAGTCCATCGGGCAGGAGGGTCACTGACAGTCCTAGCTTCATGGTTCCAGCGTTGAATGAGCGGCAACATAATTACTTAGGCAAGACTAGAATTTTATTTGAGGGATGCTGGTTGAGTGCTTGCCTCACAATTGCAAGGTCTGGGGTTCAATTCCTGGCCCCAGCCTACGCAAACCCATATGCTGAAGTGCAGTGCAACTGGTGACCACCAAGATGGCTCAGCGGTGAAGGTTCTTGCCTCCTATGAGGAAGCCCATGGTTTGGTTCCTGTCCTGTGTGACCCACATCCACCTGTGTGGAATAAAACCATGTCACAACTGATGATGAACAACTACAGAGACTACTCTAGGCCCTCCTCCTTCTCTCTCTCTCACCTTCTCTCAAAGCATCAAAAGTAAATTAATTTTTAAAATTTTGATAAAGAATTTTATTTGACAGTAAAGGAAGAGAGAGAGAGAGAGAAACACCATTTTTCTCTGGAGAAACTGTTTAGCAATATATATTGACAATGGTGTTTATTAACTTACTATGGAAAAGAAGCTACTACTTGATTGATGTTGGTGTATTCATCATAATGTGTAATGTCTGGACTGTTGTAGCTAGAAAAAGTCTGACTTATTTCACTTAGCATGATATCTTCTAGTTCCATCCATGTTTTTGCAAAAGGTATAATTTTATCCTTCTTTATGACTCTGTAGTACTCCATTGTATAAATATACCACAGCTTCTTTATCCAATTATTTATTGATGGACATTTAGGTTGCTTCCACGTCTTGGCTACTGTGAATAATGCTGTCATGAACATAGGGGAGAATAAAAGGTTTTGAATTAGTGTCTTGGAATTCTGTGGATAAATATCCAAGAATGGAATTGCTGGATCATAAGGTAGTTCCATGTTTCATTTTTTGAGGAAACCTTTATACTATTTTCCACAGTGGCTGCACCGATTTACATTCCTACCAATAGTATATGAAGGTTCCCCTTTCACAACATCCTAACCAACACTTGTGGTTGGTCAATTTATTAAAGCTAGCTATCCTGACAGGAGTGAAGTGATATCTCATTGTGGTTTGTTATTTTTGTTTATCTGCTGATTCATGATGTTGAGCATTTTTCTATGTCTATTGGTCATCTGTGTGTCCCCATTGGAGAAATGTCTAGTCAGGTCTTCTGTCCATTTTTAAATTGGATCCTTTGGTTTCTTTTCTTTTTCTTTATTTAATTTAATTTAATTAATTTATTTATTTTTTGGTGTTGAGTTGTATTAGTTTCTTATCAATTTTGGATATTAACCCTTTATCAGATGCCACATTGGCGAATATTTTCTCCCATTCTGTGGGATGTCTCTTTGTTTTATTGATGGTTTCTTTTGCTGTAAAAAGTTTTTAAGTCTGATATAATTTCATTTGTTTATTTTTTCTTTTGCTTCCCTTGCCCAAGGAGATATATCATTGAAGATGTTGCTAAGGGTAATGTTTCAGAAGTCACTTTCTCTATTTTATTTTAGGAAATTTTTGGTTTCAGGTCTTGAATTTAAGTCTTTAATCCATTTTGAGTTTTTTTTTTTTTTGCATGCATCTATCTAGTTTTTCCAGCACCATTTGTTGATGACTGTCTTTATTCCAACATAAATTCTTGCTTCCTTTGTCGTAGATTAATTGGGCTCTCTATTCTGTTCCATTGATGTATGTGTCTGTTTTTATCTCAGTACCATGCTGTTTTGAAAACTGTAGCCTTGTAGTATATAGTTTGATATCTAGTAATATGATTCATTCAACTTTGTTCTTCTTTCTCAGGGTTACTGTGGTTATTCTAGATTTTGTATGGTTCAATATAAATTTTAGGATTATTTATTCTAATTCTGTGAAGAGTGTCATTTGTATTTTGATAGAATTGCATTGAATCTATAGATTGCTTTGGGTAGTATGTCCATTTTAACTATATTGATTCTTCCTATTTATGAAGATGGTATGTGTTTCCATCATGCCAAGATTTTCAGTTAAGATTTTCCTAACTTTTCCTATTGATGTTTACTTGGTCTGCTCTGCTTCTCACAGTCAGTCAACTATTTTGCAATACAATTTGATGATTTTTTGCAATGTTTTCATCAGCTTTGCTCTTTGCTGGCTGCCCTGAGCTCTCTTCATCAGTGATACTTCCTCTCCCCTCAGAAAAACGTTTAATTCATTTGCACACTGCTGTTTTCTTCATGGTATTATCTCCATTAACTTGAGCTAATGTGTTTCTGATTTCACTTCCACTCTTGCCAAGTTTAACAAGAAATTTAATTTTAGTTCATTGCTTTAATTCAAGCTCTGACATTCTTGCAATGGCACTCAAAAATATGCAGCAAAAATAATGAATGCTACTCATCAAGACACCAACACATGTTGACATGAACACGGCTGTGAGACATTGATGTACCAAGGTTCTGAAAGCTTACTGAGTTGTTTGTACAGTGCTGCCAGTGTAAGTGGACGGTGGCAAGTTTGCAAAGTTAATTATCATACTACTCTGTACATAAGGTAATGCTTAAAACAGGTAAACTATTACTAACTTTTTCCACTGCTTTAGAAAACAGATCTAGAACCAAAGGATGAAAATGGTAGTTAGAAAGATATTCTACTATACTTCTTCAGGAACAGAACTAGGCAGAAAATAGTAAGGTCTTGTTTATTTTTAATTGCAGGAAGTAATTTCATAGATTTACAGAAGAGAGGTTTCCTTATAAAGTAATTCCTCATTGTGAGGT
The DNA here is from genome assembly GCA_004027555.1 of Craseonycteris thonglongyai. Classification (NCBI taxonomy): domain Eukaryota; kingdom Metazoa; phylum Chordata; class Mammalia; order Chiroptera; family Craseonycteridae; genus Craseonycteris; species Craseonycteris thonglongyai. Next base: position 24,773 of record PVKE010013556.1, on the reverse strand, counting down.
TCATCTCTACATTTCCTCACAAATTTCAAATTTCATGATATTTTTGCATAATGTGTGATAGCTAAATAGTGCTAGTTATATTTAGAGATCAGTTCTTGTAAGTTCCAGGTTAGTGACATGTCTATGACTAGTCTGAAATTGCCTCTTCAATTTTAACTGAACTGTCCATGAAAATGGCTATAGAAGAGACTAAAACTTAAAAAACTGAGTGAGAAAATATTTTCTAAGTGCAGAAGTGCAAAGATTTTGTTCTAAGTGTGTCTATTTAAAAAATAGTTTTGTTTTTGAATCTATCAATATCCTAGCTATGACAATTCCGTGATTTTACTCAAAGGGTGGGAAAAAATGAGGGAGTAAGCTACAGAATTGTAAAGATATTTTCCAAGCAGTGCATTTACAAAACCTCATTGAGTTACTGGAAAATAAACTACCAAGTTTCTGAAAAACAAGCCAGGGGAAAGCTGGGATGGCTCAGCGGGTTAAGCGCTCGCTTTGAAGCCCGGGGGACCGAGGATCGAGTCCCGGCCCCGGCCCATGCGGACCCACATGCCCTGCGCAGCCCTGTGCCCGCCTGTGGAGTGAAACTATATGGAACACTAATGTCAACTATGGAGACTACTCTGGGCCCTCCCCCTTCTCTCTGTCTCTCTCTGTCTCTGTTTCTGTCTGTCAAAAATCAATAAAATAAATCTTTAAAAAAAAACAAAAAAAAAAACAAGCCAGGCCTGAAAGGTGAATTGTCTTTTAAAAATTGTGTGGCGTTGAGTGAAAAAGGTAAAAAACCAGGTGGTGGTATGATGTTTTGAGTAATATTGTCTGGACTTATTGAGTCTCCAGATAGATTGAGCTATTTGAGAAAATCTCCTAGGACCACATCACTGGTCTCTTAAGTTGTCAGCTTACAGAGGAGGGATTTGAAATACACTTCTAAAGGCTACATGAGCTCCAGGATCTTGTTCTGTGGTCTTTGTCTTTAATTTGCCTGTGAAACACTTGGGAAAACTGAGATAGGAGAGGTAGGAATTTCACAAGTGTCCATTCTGGTTCTTAGAAGACATCTTTTCCAGCCTGTTGATGTTACGAACTCGGAATGTGAGGCTCTCTGAGATGACGTGAGCAGACCCACGTCACAGGCTCGTTATGAGGGGAGCTAGGAGTACTGTCTCTTTTCACAAATATTTATTAAATATCAAGTGTGTGCATTGTGTCCAGTTCAGTGCTTTTTACACTCCTGCAAGCCATCCTTCATGAACTATAGTAACATGGAAAGAGCTTATAAGAATTAAAAAAAAATTTTTTTTTTTAACTCTCTTAAAGGAAGCCTCTCTGAACTTAACATTGAGATTTGTTCAAGGAAATTCAGCAGATGGTGGTGACAGGAAAAAGTTCCAGTCAGAGTCATCAGTGAGTGGCTATATGCCAGTGCATGGTGTGTTTACTGAGAGGGAGATTTCCATGCAAAAGTGGAACCAGAGGTCAGAGGGCCAAATACAATGGTCAAACGTGAATTAAGAACAATTAATGTGTCGGGGCACAAGTTAATTGAGCTCTTACTCCATAAATAGTCAGGTCACACTGACACATGAATTCAGCATCGCAACAGCAGGAAAATAGAGGGCGACAAATTGGTTATAGTATTATTCAAACGAGAAGACACTCTGGTGTTGTCAAGTGCAAAATCTTGTCAGATGCCTCTGTCTACTCAGATCTCCAGTTACTGTTCAAAGTCCAACACTTACTAGATATGAATTGCACAATGATGTCAGCTTCTCAGGTTCAATCCAGACAGCATCAGAGAAAAAGGAGCCATGTTCAGTAGAAATAAGCAAAAGCCGTTTGCAGGTCTGGAGTGGAGGAAAAGAGTGATGTGCAAGATGTGGGACAAGACAGAGATGCTGCCTAGAAAAACTGCTTTCAGATATGACCATTTCAATGAAATGTGGTCTCCTCTTGCAACTTAAATTTTCAAAAAATTTAAGCAAGAGAGATAGCAGTGTACAGTGCTCTATGAAAGTTCTCACTGTTGTTTCTACAAAAAAGTCTCAATTAATCACTTCCTTCAAGTTTCTTCCTCAAATCCCACCCAAAAGAGGACTGCAAAGATCGTCCTGTATAAAGTAAAAACCTACTATTCTCTGTACTCCCCACTTCCTTTCTGATTTGCTTTTCTTCTTAATAATTCTCAGCTTCTAATGTAATACATATTTTAATTTTATTGGTGCATAATTTACATATACCATAATTTCCACCTGTTATTAACATCTTGCATTATTGTCATTCATTTGTTATAATGATGATCCAATATTGACACATGTTATTATTTTTTTATTTTCAATTTATTAGGGTGACATTGATTAGTAAAATCCACGTCGGTTCCCGATGTACAAGTCTATAGTACTTTGTCTATGTGTTACAATACGTGTTCACCACCCAGAGTCAGCTTTCTTTCCATCCCCATATATTTAGCTCCCCCTCCCTTTTCTCCCACTCCCCTCCCCCTTACCCTCAGGTACCACTAAACTATTGACTGTCCATAAAGTCTTGTTTCTTTGTTGCTTCCAGTTTTATACTCCACACATGCGTGAAGTCATATGGTTCTTAGCTTTTTCTGTCTGGCTTATTTCTCTTAGCACGATGATCTCAAGTTCCATCCATGTTGTTGCAAATGGCAGTGTTTTATCTTTTCTTATAGCTGAGTAGTCTTCCATTGTGTACATGTACCACAGCTCTTTTATCCAGGCATCTGTCAAAGGGCACTTTGGTTGATTCCATGACTTGGCCGCCATGAACAGTGCTGCAATGAACATAGGGGTACATAAGTTTTTATGAACTAAGGTTTTCAAGTTTTTTGGAGTAGATACCCAGAAGAGGGAATTGCTATGTCATAGGATAGCTCCATTCCCAGTTTTCTGAGGAATCTCCATACTGTCCTCAATAGCGGTTGTACCAATTTACATTCCCACCAGCAGTAGATGGGGGTTCCATTTTCCCCACAGCCTCTCTAGCACTTGTTCCTCGTCTTGTTGATTATATCCATTCTAGCAGGTATGAGGCAGTGATACATTATTATTGATTAAAGTCCATAGTTTACATTAGGACTCACTCTACTTATTGACAACTATGGGTTTAAACAACTATGTAAAAACATGTATCGACCTTTACAGTATCATACAGAGTAGTTTCACCACCCTAAGAATCCCCTGTGCTCCACTGACTCATCTCTTCCTTCCTTCTTCTAAACCCCTGGCAATCACTGACCTCTCACTGTCTCTATCGTTTTGCCTTTTCTAGAATGTCATCTATTTGTGGTTATTCAGTATGTAGCCTTTCAGACTGGCTTCTTTCACTTAGTAATATGCATTTAAGATTCCTCCATGTCTTTTTGTCACTTGATAGCTCATTTCTTTTTTTTTTAATTTGTCTTTCTAGAGTTTTATCAATTTTATTAATATTTTCAGTGAAAAATTGTGTTGACGTTTCTTTTTATATTTCACTATAAAACAGAAGCACACTTTTTCTTTGAAATAGAAGTGCAAAGAGTTGATTTGGTTCATATGCTTCATTCTGATGAATGTTGTATGTGCACTTGAAAAGTATATGTATTCTGCTCTGGTTGGGTGACATAATCTATTAATGCTACATAGGTCAATTTGATTGATAGTGTTATTTGAGTTAACCATATCTTTACTACTCTTATGTCAATTTTCCCAACTATAATCATGTATTTATTTCCTTTTAATTTAATCAAGTTTTGTTCTATGTATTTTGAAACTGTTCTTAGATACATGTTCATTAAATATTATTTCTTTTAATTAATTAACCCATTTTATCATTATCAAATATCTTTTTTTATATTTCCAGTAATATCCTTGTTTTGAATTTTCTTTTGCCTGATACTAATATAGCCACACCAACCTTTGCATGTTGCTGTTTGCGTGGTATATCTTCTTACACCCTTGTACCTTCAACCATCTGTATCTTTATACTTCAACTGGGCCTCTTGAAGAATCTTTTTTCCCTTTTATCCAGTTTGACAATCTCTAATTTTCAATTGTTATATGTATATTTTTATATTTAGTACAAGTATTCATATTGTTGAGCTTAAATCTACCATTTGCTATTTATATTCTATTTGTTTCCTCTGTTTTTTGTTCGTTACTAGTTTCTTTTGGATCAATAAATATATTTATTATTCCATGTATTCTATGTTGTTTATTCATTTGTTTGTTTTTAGTAGATGCTCTAAGACATTATAATATACATTCTTAACCTCTCACAGTTTATCTTAAATTGATATTAAACCACTTCGTGCTTAATGTAAAAGCTTTATAACAGTATATGTCCATTAACTCCTCCTTCCTTTGTACAATTGTTGTTAAATATATGACATGTGTTATCAAATATGTTACTAATCCTACAATACCTCATTATTTTTATCTTTTAAAGAAATTAAAGAAAGAAAATAGTCAATTACATTGCCCCACAATTTTACCTTTTTCTTTGTTTTTTCCCTGTAGCTCTGTTTCTCTATCTGGTATTATTTCCCTTCAGCATGAAGAACTTTATTCATTATTTCCTACAGTGTTGATCTGCTGATATGCATTCTTCTCATTTCTGTTTATCTGAATATGTCTTTATTTCATCTTGTTTTGAAATATATTTGCAATGGATGTAGAATTCTCAATTGAGAGGTTTTATTTTCTCTCAGCAATTTAATGAAGTAATTCATTATCTTCTGGCTGATATTATTTCTGTTCAGAAGTCAGAAATCATTCATGTTGTTGCCTGTAATGTATCTTTTTTCTCTAGATGCCTTCTAAGATTTTTCTTTTTACCTTTTTTTCCTCTGCAATTTGACTGTGTGTTTTCGTATAGTTTCCTTTAGATTTTCCTGCTTGGGGTCGGTTGAAGTTTTTCTTGCACTTAGGGGTTGATGATTTTCATTAAACTTGTGTAAAAATGCCACTATCATTTTTAAAGTGGTTATTCTGCCCTTCTCTCTCTCTTTTTATTTTCAAACTCTAATTATACCTTTCTTAACACAGTTAATTGTGTATTGTGGAGAGCGGGTATTTATCTTCTGCTAGAGTAGAAGTTTTTTGAAAAGTCAGCCTCCTATCTTATTTTTCTATAGCCTCATAACTTCACATAACATATAAATGGAAAAAAACTCAGAATGTGTCTGTGGAATTAATGAATAAGTGAATAGCAGTTGTAACTATTCGTTGACTCTCCCATGTGCCACCTCCTATTTCAGGTACTTTCCTGTGAATCACTCATCCCTACCTCCCAACAATCTTGAGAGAAAGGTAATATATACCCTAATTTATAAAGGAGTTTCCCTGAGGCACAGAGCTCAACCAGCTTGCTCGAGTTCACGTAGTTCACAGGTGGGGAGCTGGCCTCGGAACCGTTTCTTCGTGATTAATGGAGAAGAAGAACATGCACGGTGTTGTCCAGTACTCCTAGGCTTGCTTCTGCCTTTCATCCTGTGCCATCATTCACTATGAGAAGAAAATGGATTGTGGGCAGCACCAGGAATGGAGAAAGCAGATGGCAAGACGGCCTTAAAGTGAATGGAGCTGGGCCTGCCCAGCTGGGATGTGCTCCCACTGAGATGGGCAGAGAGGGCAAGGCTGGGGCAGGTGCCCCATTTGTACCCACTCATGCAGTTTAAGGAGGTGGCAACAGCCAGCCAGCCCAGGGACCCCAGGAAACTTGTTAGCTGCTGCTTCTTGCCTACTTTGGTTTCTGCGAAATTGATCAGCTGTGGCCTCCACCGGGTGGGACTTGTAAGGCCTTAGAAAGAAAGCATTGCATACGCATTCTCAGGGAAAGCACTTCCAGGCACATCATCAAGGTAAACAGGAGCAGTGTTGTCAGTTTACTCCCTATTCTGTGCTCCTTGTGACCCTGGTGATTTCTTCCAGAGGAAGGAGTGACTGCTTGCCTTAAGAGGAAAGTGAAGATTAGCTAGGTATTTTTTGATGTGTCTATTTCACGCGGCTATTGAGCTGTCTAAAATCTATCTTGATTGGTATCACTGTATCTTCTAATTATATTCCCATATCTTCTACGACCTGTTTATCTATCTAGCATCTATTTCTCTTTTCTGCATTTCAATTTTACTCGGTTTTGTCAAAATCTCCAGTATCCCCATTACAATTTATGACATTTTAAATATACCATGTTAGTGTACATTTTGGACAATGTTAACATAATATCAAGTATACTGAGGAGGAGTAAGGAATATACTTAAGTCCTTAGGAGAAACTAAAAAGACTATTAACAACCCAAGTCCATAAAAAACATCTGTTCCGGTCATGCTGCTGGTTTTTTATTAGTCTTTCAAATTCGTAACAAAGATCTCTAGAGCAAGACAAATGTTCTAGTAGAGAGCAATTTCCAATTTCTTTGCTAACCTGATTCTGTTGATTCATACATATGCATGATTCAATGCTGTTCCTGAATACAAAAAAAAAAAAAAAAGGAAGAAGGGAAAGAAAAATTCTTTGGGGCTCTACTTCCTTTTTATAGTATTTATGTTCCTTGAAATGCCCTTGAAATCTCATCTGCTAAGGGAAGCTAAACAAATAATTGCACAGTAAAAGGGAAATGAGACTAGCAAGTTAGATAATTTGTAACATCAACTGTTCTTTTTCCACGGTTAACATTCTCTCTGTCTGGAAACATGAGGAGTAAACAGTCCAATCTATCTTTGGTGCAATAACTAGTAACAATACCAAATGCATGAAGTGAAAATTCCTCAGGATACACTTTCACAGTTCTGCTTCATCAGAGCTGAACGCAATATGCCATAACAGTAATAGGAGTCACGCTTGTCATATTCCCTCTGATCTCTAAATCAGGATGCCAATGCAACAGTAATGCACCTTGCTTCTCGTTCTGGCTATCAACATTCTTTTTCATGATTGGGGCCTATCACATACTTTGAAAAGTTCCCTCTGAAAACAAACTTAACAGAACTCTGAGGCTAGTGTAGTGAGCCAGACACCAATACTTAGTTTGAAATTAATCATGACCACAAATGGAAGGAGCGGGAAAACCTTTCAGACGTTATTTGGGATTTGTGGCATCAGTCACTGTGGGAAGATAGTGTGAGGACAAAACTTAATTTCTCTGTCGTGAAACTCAATGTCTTCAACTCCACCATCAGAAAAATTTGCATGGTGAAAAGTGTTTCCTGTTGACTGCACGTGTCTTGAAAATGAAGTACATCATAATTTAAATGAGCAGATTTGAATTAGGAAACAGCGTGGTGGCCAATTTCAGCTTAGTAGACTGTCTTTATGTCTGTATCCAAATAGATTTCCTTATTTACAGAAGAAGTGGTACTATTTTAACACTCAAACTCTGTGGTATTATAGAGGTTCAGAGTGCTGAAAGGACACTAAGGAAGGAAGGAGTCAATCTACTTATTGGTGTTGAGTTTCTGGTCCTAAATTCCTACTCTTACCACCAAAATAGAAGCGTTTAGAGGTGGAAGAAATGGGGGCAGAGAAAGCAGAGGTGGGAGAGTAAAGAGACTGTCAGGCTACCTAACCTCCAGGCCCTTCTGAGGCCCCAATCCTTTTTCCAATAAGGCCTGGAAACTCACCTGCTTTGTTCTTCAGTTACTTCTATGGCCCACTGTGGGTATATTGTACACTTTCTTCCCCACATCACACCTCTGGTTGATTATTCCCACACTCACCTCCATTTACCTGTTGGCCAGTTCTCCCAGCTATTCTTCCCTTTCATCTTATCAGAGACAAACTCTCACATTCTTTATATTTTAAGGGCCCCATTGCTAATTCTGGCTGGAAATCATAGATGTAACATATATAGAGGTGTGTACCCTAGAGGGATTTCAGGACCAAGGGGCGACAGGAATAGAGGAACAGGATTTTATAGGCAAGAGACAGACCTCTACGGAAACAAGAGATATTACCTTCCGTTCCTTCTGCCAACCCGGAGAGGTTCCTTATTGTGGAGCCGTGGGTTAAAGAAAAGCGGAGAGGTTTGCATGGAGCACTGATAATTTTGAGAAGCTATCTGAATGAATGAGTGCAGGGTTGGTCCAGCACACGCAAATTTGTCATATGAGTGAGGAGAATAGATTTTCAGAGTGAAGTCTCCCATGAATTCTCACTCTATGAGCACCCTATACAACTAAGTGGAATACACATATCACATATTATGTTTGAGTCACCAAAGTCCTTTGTGCATCCTTCTAATAAGAGTGTTTTATCAGTGTGTGAACGGTGGTGGAGCTGTGGTGACAAGCTTGGACTGTCACCGGCCTCCCTTTAGTTGAACCTGGCCCTGCCATAGCGTACCTGTCAGTAGATGCGTCCTCATCAAAAAATGGGATGAAGGGAGGTATTCAGCGGAAGGATTAAGTGAATATATATACATATATATCTCACTTAGAACAGTGTCTGGCATAAACGGAGCCCCATGTTGGCATCTGCTGTTATTATTACTCTTTAAAGCTGTCACCTAGATTTCAGGGGCAGGGAGGGTTGTCTCCACTTGGGCTTCATTGTTCCATTCCCTCTGTGTCTTAGCTCAGTTCAGCTTCAGTGGCTGGACTTCTGCCATGATCCTGGCTTGGGTTTCAAATAGTTTTTGGCCACCCTAATCTATGTTAGGTTTTATTTTCTTGAGTGACTAATTTGGATCTTTCCAGCAGGTTCTGGTAAAGCCTAAAAACGTGAGACAATTTCCACAAATGAAATTATAGCAAAAAGTGAGAAAAGTTTGCGGATCCCTTACAGCTTCTTACAATGGTGGAGGACCTGCCTTCCAAGGGTAGTCCCTGTCCCCTTCTAAGAGGCCAAGAGAGAGTCTCACTAGGCTGCTCGCCACTTTTATTTTGGGGAGTAGAGTGCATCCACCTTCTGTTCTCATCTAACATGGACTGAGAGAGGCTGGTTAGTTTTTCCTGACATTCTGACTTCTCTTCTCACCATAGATCTTTAAAAAGCCATTGAGGCAGAGAGACTGCAGGGATTAACTCACTGGCACTCTGTCTGGCAGGATATGCCACCTAAATGCTGGCAGAATTGGTTAACTATTTAAGCAAACAAAAAAAATGTAATAAATGATAATTCTTTTATCCTGTGTTACACCCAAAAAAAGATCACTGTGTCCCATTTTCTCAGAAGACTGATAATATTCTAACATACGTAAATTACCAAACCATGTCTGGTACTCAGTAGGCAATCACTATTTACCAAATTCAACTATACCTCTTATTTATTTATTTATTTTTTTGCTCCAAAATCAAATGGCTACATCAACGTAGATCTGGGTCTCTAGGCACCCAATTAAATGGTCTTTACACATTTTATTTTTCTTCTAGAAACTTCAATTTCAGAATTTCAAAATCACTTATGGAAACAAATAAACAAACAAACAAACAAACTACTTTTAAGTAGGAGAAACGTTTTTAAAGGAAGTATGCTTTGTTCAAATGCATTACAATTTACAGAAGCATTGATTGGGTTTAGCTATGTTTATTAAACAGAGATATCTGTTGATTGCATATAGTTTTTTTGTGGAAAACTAAAAACACATTTCTGTTCCTGTTTTCCAAGAATTTACAATCTTTGGAAAATTAATGTCTACCCTATAAATCCCATGGGGTATTTGTCAGAATAATGTGAAGTTATAAGTAAAATTCCTTTGTAAATTGAAATCAAAGACAAATTTATATAGACATGAAATATTCAGTCATAATATGAAAACATATATTTGTAGATAATACTAAAATATATTAACACAAGTTAATTGGCCAATTGACTAATTCACTAATTCTTTCTTCAACGATGTCTAATCTGCTTGTTTGAAAAACATTAAATATGCTTATTTAATGAAAGCATTGTTGCCCACATAGATAATTCCCATGCTTTTCTTTGAAAAAATTGCCACAATGAGCATGTCTATGATAGGTTTCTTGCTGCTCTTAATTTGATTCCTTATGGTAAATTCCTGAGATTGGAATTGCTACATGTCTAATCTGCTTTTTAACCCATTCATTAAATTTCAAATTGTACTCATTGTAATTTTAATTTCTACAAGTTCTATTTCTCTTCTTTTCTAAACTGCTTGCCTGGTCATTTTTTATAGTTTCTTATTCCTTAGTCAGCTTTTATTCATTTGTTTTATGTATTAAAAAATATTGAACATATGCTTATTTCATATTCTGTAACTGGTCATTTGAATATCTGCCATCTTTGCAGATCTAATTGCCTGAAATTTGTTTCTATGAATAATTATTTGTGGTTGCTTGATTTCTCGTGTGTGTGTGTGTGTGTGTGTGTGTGTGTGCGCGCATGCACGTGCTGCACACAGGCACGCGTGTATGAAAAAGAGAGAGCTCATGAACCTTGAAACTTTTTTTCTGTGGTTTTGCATGTGATGCTGCCAGATCTGAGAATGCTTTAAACCAAATTACCTAGTGCATTAGGCATTTGGGGCCATATGATCATGTCAATTCCAGCCTCACACCCATAGGAAGACCTACTTGTGGTTTTAAGTCCTCATGGAGTTTTGGTCTGCTACCCTACAAGCCAAGGCTGGGTTAGGACATTTCTTGTTAATCACGTCCTTAATTATTGAGTCAGAAAATTTGCATATTTATGCATCAGAGGTGTTTCCTGTTGTGGTCCCCCAATACACTACAGTTTAGTATATGGGTTTTTCATGGGCCAGGGCCTGGAATTGAACCCCAGTTCTTGTGATTGCAAGGCAAGTGCTCAACTGCTGAGCTATCTTGACATCCCTGAGATTATTTTTTAAATTTTTCTTTCTGATAGTTTGTTACCAGTGTGTAAAAATTTAACCAATTTCTGAATATTAGTTTTATATCTTGCTAGTGTACTAAATAAATTAATTTATCAGTTTTTATATTTTTTTTGGTGGAATCTTTGGGGATCTTTATGTACAGTATCATGCCATTTGCAAATAATGACAGTTTTACGTCTTCTTTCAAATTTGGATACTGGGGCTAGGACTTCCAGTACTATGTTGAATAAAAGTGGTAAAAGTGGACATTCTTGTCTTATTCCGAATCTTTTTTTTTTTTATTGTTAAATTTATTGGGGTGACATTGATTGGTAACAATTAGATAGTTTCCGGATGTACAAGTCCACATCACATCACCTATGCATCACATCATGTGCTCACCACCCAGAATCAGCTCCCCTTCCATCACCATATACTTATTCTTAATCTTAAGTAGAATGCTTTTAACTTTTCCCTGTTGAATATGATGTCAGCTGTGGGTTTGTCATATATGGCTTCAACAAATTTGGAATAGAGATATGTTTTCTCTTTTTCTACTTTGCTGAGAGTTTTTATCATAAATGGATCTTGAATTTTGTCAATTGCTTTTTCTGCATCTATTAATACAATCATAAGATTTTTATCTTCATTTTGTTTGTGTGGTGTATCACATTAATTTATTTGTGGACATTGAACCAAGCTTGCATACCAGAACTAAATCCCACTTGATTGTAGTATATGACCTTCTTAATGTATTGCTGTTAGGTTTGTTATTATTTTGTTGAAAATTTTTGCATCCATGTTTATCAGAAATATCAGCCTATAGTTTTTTTGTTTTATTTTGTTTTGTTTTTGTAATGTCATTGTCCGATTTTAGAATCAGGGTAATGATGGTCTTGTAGAATGAGCTCTTCATTTTTGGGGAGTAGTTTGAGAAGAATAGGTGTTAATTCTTTCTTGAGTGTTTGGTAGAATTCACCTGTTAAGCCATCTGGTCCAGGACTTTTGGTTGTTGAGAGATTGTTGAATACTGGTTTGATTCCATTAGTAATAATTGTTTGGTTCAGATTTTTTGTTCATTCTTGATTCAGCCTTGGAAGATTGTATTCTTCTAGGACTTTATCCATTTCTTCCAGATTATCCAATTTGTTGTTATGTATTTGCTCATAGTATTTTCTTAAATTTTTTTATATTTCTCTGGTGTACAATATCACTTCTGTTTTATTTCTGATTTTATTTATAGGTCCTTTTCCTTTTTTCTTGATGAATCTGATCAAAAGTTTGTTTGTCAACTTTGTTTATCTCTTCAAAGAACCAGCTCTTGGTTTCATTGATCGTTTGTATTGTTTTTTTTAGCCTCTATTTAATTTACTTCCACTCTGATTTTATTATTTCCTTCCTGCTACTCACTTTGAGATTTATTTGCTTTTCACTTTCCAGATCCCTTAGATGTAAAGATAAATTATTTATTTGGATTTTTCTTGTTTCTTGGTAGGCCTGTATTGCTATGAATTTCCCATTTAGGATTGCTTTCACTCTGTCCCATAGTTTTTAGGTTGTTGTATTTTCATTTTTGTTTGTCTCAAGGTATCTTTTGATTATTATTTTTTAATCTCATTGTTAACCCATTCATTATTTAGTAGTGTGTTATTTAGCCTCCATGTGTTAGTGTGTTTTTCTTATAATTAATTTCTAGTTTCATACCATGTGGTCAGAGAAGACACTTGATTCGATTTCAATTTCTTAAATTTATTGACACTTGTTTTATGGCCTAACATGTGGTCTATCTTGTAAAATGTTTCATGCACAGTGAAGAGAATGCATATTCTGCTGCTTTGGAATGAAATGCTCTAGAAATATCAGTTAAATCCATGTGGCTTAGTGTTTCATTTAAGGCTGCTCTTTCCTTGTTGATTTTCTGTCTGGAAGATCTGTATGTTGGTGTCAATAGGGTGTTAAAAATCTCCTACTATGATTGTGTTACTGTTGATCTCTGCCTTTATCTTGGTCAATATTTGTTCTATATATTTAGGTGTCCCTATGTTGGGTACATAGAGGTTTACTAGGGTTACATCCTTTTGTTAGATCAATTTTTTTTATCATTACATAATATCCTTTTTTGTCTCTTAGTACAGTCTTTGTTTTAAAGCCTATTTTGTCTGATATAAGTATTGCTACTCCATCATTATTTTTTCATTTCCATTTGGGTGAAACTTCTTTTTCCATCCTTTTACTTTCAATCTATCTGTATCTTTTGATCTGAGGTAGGTCTCTTATAGGCAGCATATGTATAGGTCTTGTTTTTTTTATCCATTCAGCTACCTTATGTCTTTTGAAGGACTACTTAATTCATTTACATTAAAAGTGATTATTGATCGGTGCATAGTTATTGACATTTTATTATTCACATTTTTAATATTCTTTTGTTTGTTGGTTTGTTTTACCCCTTATTCTTCCTACAGAAGTCTAACATTTCTTAGAATATTGGTTTAGTGAGGATTAATTTCTTTAGTCTTTTTCTTGTCTGGGAAGCTTTTTATCTCTCCTTCAATTTTAAATGATAGTCTTACTGGGTAGAGTAATATTTATTGGCTGTAGGTCCTTGTTTTTCATCACTTTGAATATTTTTTGCAACTCTCTTCCGGCTTGTAAAATTTCTGTTGAGATATCAGCCGATAGTCTTATGGGAGCTCCTGTGTAAGTAACTAGTCTTCTTCCTCTTGCTGATTTTAGGATTCTCTCTTTGTCTTTAATCTTTGTTATTTTAATTATGTTGTGTCTTGGTGTGGGCCTGTTTGGATTCATCTTGTTTGAGATTCTTTGCACTTCCTAGGCTTACACTTCTATTTCCTTCAACCGGTTAAGGAAGTTTTCAGTCATTATTTTTTCAAATAGGTCCTCGATCCCTTGCTCCTCCTCTTCTCCTTCTGGTGCACCTATAACGTGAATATTGTTACGCTTGTTGTTGTCCCAGAGGTCTCTTAAACTTGCCTCATTTTTTAATTCTTTTTTCTTTTTGCTGCTTTGATTGGGTGTTTCATACTACCTTGTCTTCCAGCTCACTGATTCAATGCTCTGCTTTATCTAGTCTGCTGGTGATTCCTTCTAGTGCAATCTTCATTTCAGTTATTGTATTCTTCAGTACTGACTGGTTCTTTTTTATGGTTTGTATATCCATCCTTATGCTTACTATCTCTTTGTTGAAGTTCTTGCTAAGTTCTTAAAGCCTTCTTGTAATTAATGTTTTAAATTCTGTCTTTGATAGATTGGTTTCTTCCATTTTGTTTAGTTTGTTTTTGGAGATTTCTCTTGTTCTTTTATTTGGGGTGTATTCCTTTGTTTCCTCATTCTGGCTGTCTCTCCGTGTTTGTTTCTATGTATTAGGTGGATTTTCTATGTCTGTCAGTCTTTGCCAGGTGGCATTATGTAGTAGCTCTCCTGTGTGGTCCAGCAGTGCGGTCTCCCCAAACTCCTGTGTGTGTGTTCCAGGAATGTCCTTTGTGTGTGTTATGTGTATTCTCCTGTTGTAGTTGAGCCTTGGTTGCTTTCGGAACACAGTAGGTAGGAATGACTCTCAGGCTGACTGGCTGTGAGGATTGGCTATACCCATAGCACATGAGCTTTTGTGTGTGGGCTAACCCGTCAGAGAGGAAATTTGCCCCAGTGGGCTCTTGCACCTGTTGAGACCACCCTTTGGGTGTGCTGCTGGTGGAGCTAACTGGTGTTCTGTGTGGTCTGAAGTCAATCTCTTGGTGTGTTATTTCTTGGCAAAGGCTGCCATGCAAGCAATTTCTAGCTCTGCCTGTGACCAGTCCAGAGCTACCTGGTAGGAGCTACGAAGCTATATGTGCTGGACCTGGAGGCATGTGGGGTTGGCCATGCTGAGAACTTAAGCTGGCTGCCACCAGTCTCAGGCCTGTGGCAGCTTAGCAAAAGGTATAGTGTCCCCCTTCCCACCCAGGCCTGTTACCACCTGCTGACTATCTGGAAGGCTCAGCCACTAAAAGGGCCTTCTTAGGATACGTGTGTGGGCTGGGGTGGTTGGCTAGGTGTTAACAGTTGCCCCAGTGATGCCACCAGACTTGGGTAGAATAGGATCCCAGGGAGTCATGGGGTATGGCCATGGTTTTCACAAAGTTAATGCAGATTTCATTCTTGCACCAGTGCTGAGCCTGTGGCCTCCCTGTAAAATGCTCAGAGAACACCACGGTCAGCCACTACTTGCTTTGGGCCCACAGATCCCTGAGAGCCACCTAAGAGAGGCTAAGCACAAGCTGTGGCTGATGCCTAGCATCAAAAGTTCTCCAGGCTGCCAGGGACCATCCACTGCTGCGAAAGTCTTCTGCAACATGTGAGGTGGGGCTGGCTGCCCAGGAGCCAAGAGTGCTTCTGGAGATGCTGCACTAGCTGGGCAGAGTGGCAACACAGGGTGTCACCAAAGTGGCGAGTATGCATAGATTTTACCAGATCAATGAAGTCTTATAGTTGGCCCTTTAGGACAGGGTTTAATGCAGGAAAGATGGTGCCATACTATAAGCTATATGTGAGGTGGGCTCCACATAGGCATAATTGTGGCTCTTCCTTTAGTCCTTGCCCTGAAGCCACACAACTCAGCCTTTCTTTGTATGTCTCTGATGCCTCTTGAGTTGCTGTCCCCTCTGCAGGAGCCCAGGGTGAGGGTTGGAAATTGAATGAGTATGTGTGGGGGCCCTTTCAAAGGATATCTGGGTTTCCAGCCACCTTTTGTCTTACCAAGATGGCTGGACAGAGTCCTTGCTGATTTTTCACTGGCAGATATTGTGGGAACTCCTCTTCCCAGCGCAGGATGCTTGGACTGGGGAGCTTTTGTGGAGGTTGGACCTTTTCCTCTTCAGGGGGGAACTCCACCACAGAGCTGTCCCTCCCAGTGCTCAATCATTACCTGTGAGTTTGAGATCAGTCCATTTCATGTTTCTGCCTCTCTTACCAGTTTTGATGTGACCTCTTCTTTATGTCCTTAGTTATAGGAATTCTGTTCAGCTAGACTTCAGATAGTTCTCAAGTTGATTATTCTATAATTCAGTCGTAATTTTGATGTAATCCTGGGAGGTGGCAGACATAGCATTTACCTATTCTGCCATCTTGGACCCTCTCTCTAATGTTTTCTTATATATTTTATGTCTAACAAGGTATTTTCTTAGCCTCATTTATTTTTATTTAATGTATTTAATAAATAGCATATTATGTTATTTTCACCTTCTGGTAGGCTAAATTTCATTCTGTCAACTGTCTCAGTCAAAGTCCCAGTGGGACACAGATGGTAGACTCTAATAGGATACAGGGGTGGCGAACCTTTTGGCGATTGAGTGCCAAAGCTTATGAAATAAGAGTATACTCACTCGACTCGCGTGCCAGCCCATCGAGTGAGATAGAGGTATTGATTATTTTTATGTCTATAAGAGCATAAACAATAATTTTTAAATGGTATTCACAGCTCCGCGTGCCGAAATAATTGCTCCGCGTGCCACTTTGGGCATGCGTGCCATAGGTTTGCCACCCCCGGTAGTATGAAGAGAATTTAATAAAGACATTATTTACAAGGAAATGGGTAAGGAACAGGAAAAATAAAAAGACATAAAATAGTGCCAAACTCCAGAGTTACTGAACCCCAGTTCTGCGTGACCAAAGGGAAGAGTGGTTATCAGAACCCGGGAGAGAAAGTCTTGTGAAGAGGGCTTCCTGACTGAGGTGTCCTTTGGTTGAGGACCACCCTTGGATAGCAGGAAGCAAGTGTGGTGATACATGACCAGCCTCACTTCTATTCCTAGATCTCCTTCCAATGCTTTCTACTGGCCCAACTCAATTGGAAGTCAGAAGGCAAGGGGTTCTATTAACCAGGCCAGACAAGTTAGCTCCCAGAAGCCTAGATGAAGGTAGAAAATGGTAAATCTGAAGGGCAGGCAAAAGATATTAAATACGTCATCAAATAGTCCTTATTTTTTCATTGGTTCAAAGGCTTTCTATTTACTGAATAGCCCTCCATTTGGGGAATGCTCTGGATGGAAACAGTTCAAGCATGAATCTTTTTTTCTTTTTTCTTTTTAAAAAAAGGAAAAGTAACCTGGAGGGATAATTCACAGGAAGTAGATGAATGGGGAATAAATCATTGGAGGTTACAGAAGAGATGTAGATAGCTCAAATATATAAAAAGCTATCCTATGGGCAGACTTAGAAAGCTTGTGCAGTATGCCATAGTTAAGGAATTTTAATGCCAATGAGAACTCAAATCTTTTGTATATCTCAATAATTTAAGGAGGTTCATAGATGAAAGCAAAGTATGGTAACATCACCCATTGTCTTCCATTGTTTTTCCTAAGGAAACCTGTAGGAACTTATCACTCACTTAGTCCAGCCAAGTCCTGGACTAAGAAAACCAACATTTGTCTTTATATCACCTCTTTTCATCAGGCTCTCTCTCCTATACCATGCCTCTCAATATGCCACCTGTTCCTCACTTCACATACCACCTTGGGGCATGCGACTTTTGGGTTTTTGTTTTTTTATTCATATTGATTTTCTCTGTAGGGCCTTCCATGCTGACTTTTACCCTTCCCTTTTGAGAACATGGGGGCATGGAGATCAGGTAAGCAAGTAGACCCAAAACCTCTGAGCCAGGCAGAGGAGGGAAAAGCTCTGCACAAGTTAATAACTGTCTCACATCTTCTCTTCTCCTTTCTGTCTCCTCCTTCTCTCTAACTAAGAAGGGAAAGGAAGGATTTATAAAAAGGCGGCCAGATGCTGCCTTCCAATCTGAATAACTGTGCCAAGTTTGCCCCATGGTGGGTACAGCACTTAGGAATTCCACCGAGGAAAGAGCATTTGCAGGAAAGCTGCTGTGACGATTACATTTGCATGGTAGAACTTGGTATCCCCAGAGAATAAGCCTACAGAGCTGTGTGAGTTATTCCCGCAGAAGATTCTTTAAGTTTACTTATTACTTTTGAGTGATGTATGTACATCTAGAGATTTCATTGTCAGGAAAAATGAGCTGACAGTGCGAAGGATCACAGTCTGGACTGGGAGTAGGTAGGTGGTTGTACCTATTACCCATCATGCCTTGAAGCCCCCGGAAACCCCACCAGGGGGTGTTTCCAAGTGTTACTGTGAGTACGCCATTTCCCATGGATTTTCAAGGGATATGTGTGGCGGTAGCATTACATCTTTGCTGACCTGCCAACCTGATTTCACGGAGTTTTTGAAAAACAGTCCCCTTAGGGAAGTCCATGTTTGTCTTGACATTTGGGATAGAAAATATTTGCCATGTAGTCTTTACATTAAAGGACTCATAGTAAGGGAGAAACAAAATATAAATATTTGCCTCCACATGAGCCTTTGGGATGGTGCTCAAAGGGAATCCTTTCATGAAGAAAGGACAAGCAGGAATTCAGGGAAAGAGAGAAGAAAATAATTTTAAAATGACAGTGTACACATCAAGAGTTCCATCAGCTGATACAGAATTCCCACTTTGAATTTGGGGCCTGGGCAAAACTTATCACATGTGAACATATGAACTGTCATTGGCCTAGAGAGAGTTCGTCCTTCAAGATCGCTGCTGAGGCCAGATTATTGAGGAGGGAAATTGGAATTGGAGCATGGTTACATTATAGAGGCAACTCCTACCTGTTCACCACTTAGTTGTGGCCTCATGCAAAGCCTCCATGAAGTAAGTGTTTTTTGATAGTGAAGAGATGAGGTTGGATAATGGTTGTAGGGCCCCTCAGCTCCGGACAACTTATAAGGTGGGGCAGAGCCTTTGAAAGGGCATGAGATGTGGCAGCTGCTCTCCTACCAGCTTCCCCACTAGCTTATCAATTCCTTGAGCATTGAGACAATTTGGAAGATCGTTTTATTTCCCCACACAATCTTTTTAGGGAGCAAGTTCTTAAGAAAAAGTTGTTGTGTGACCGTAACATCTGAAATTGTAGTAGGAAACAAGACAACTTCCTCATGGCTCCTTGGTTACTTCATATTTTTGCAGAAGGACCCAGAAGAGCAGGAATTGGAGGCCAGAGTCCTCATCTCTGACCACTCTGTTTACACCAGGGCTTTCTTCTGTCTGTGTTCTCAGAGTTCACCTAGGTTAGAAGAGAAAGGAGACGATGGCAGGGGAAGCTCTGACTCCTCCACCCCTCAGGTATATGGAGTGTTCTCACTTAAATGTTTTCTTCATAGTCCTGCCTAGTATTTGTAAAAACAATAACAATGACTTCCCCTCCTCCCACTTCTTTGGGATTTCTGTTCAGACATGGCAGAATGACTATTTTTATTCCTCCCCTCTCCTACCTGAATTTTCCATTTAAATAATACTCAAAGAACAAAACCATAAACCCAGAGGGAGAAAGGTGCAGCGAGGGAGACAAAAGCAGACAGGAGAGGAAGATTGGAAGATAGGAAATAGATAGAGTGGCAAAGGATTCAGCAGAGCAGAGAAAATGACAATATAAGGACCCTCAGAGAACAATACCAATAAGACGAGCAGATTCACCCAACAAAACCCTAGAAAAAAATTGGAGTTGGAGGGAAGCCCGGATGGCTCAGTGGGTTAAGTGCTCACTTTGCAGCCCCGGGGACCGAGGATCAAATCCTGGCCCGAGTGGACCCATATGCTGAACTAGGGAGCGCCCCCAGTTCATTTCTCACCGGGGCGAGACCCCGGCTCAGTTCCTGCCCTGTGCAGCCCCGTGCCCACCTATGGAATGAAACTATGTGGAAAAACGAATGATTTGCAACTATGGAGACTGTTCTGGGCCCTTCCCTTTCTCTCTCTGTCTCTGCATCTCTCTCTCTGTCAAAAACAATAAAAATAAATCTTAAAAAAAAAAATTGGGGTTGGAGACCAGGTACCACATCATATGGTACAAAAATCAAGAGATGAAGCAGAAATCAGGAGAATTCGTGGAACATTAGGATATGGAGCATGTGGACTACCTGGCCAACTATCCAGTCTACTGCTCACCTCTACCTCCCAGAGTCCACCACCCCTTCTCCCGAATTTGCTTCAGAGAGGAGAGATTTAATGTCTGGAAACACTGAACCAAGGAGGCTCTGGTTTGGGGAACATGGCCACACCAGAGGGCAAAGGATGGTGGGTAGAGGCAAAAGCCACCTATAGTGACAGTCTGCATGTTGACTAGCAGGGGCCTTGCCATCTTGTGCCTGCCCAGCTCACAGAGTAGATGAGCCCAGCCATACATAGTTCTCAGCAGGAGGTTAGCAGACTCTTCTCGTAGAAACTGAAGAACCCAGAGAAAAGGCCTATGGACACTGATTTGAGGAGCCTCCAACTGAAAATTTAGCTCACCCCTTACTTACCCCGAGTAAAACCCAACAATTGCAAAGGAACTTTCCTTTATCCATGCAAAGTCCCTGCAAAGAAATTTTCTGTAATCTTTTTAGTACTTCATTCTTAAACATGAACAGAAGGTCAATGATTCCCACACATCTGAGGAAAGCCTCCAATGTAAGAGAGAGACTAATAGAAAACAGAAGAGGGATGTTATAGCCTTTAGAACAGAGGCTAAGTGGGGGGAGGCGGGGTTGGAACCCAGGACTAGCTCTCTTTTACTTGTGGTACAAAGTGGAAACCTTAAACCAGTGGTTCGCCACCTTGGCTGCACTAGAATCACCAGGGGGCTTTAAAAATGCTGATGTCTGGGCCCTAGATCCAGAGATTCTGGTTTCATCAGCCTTGGGTGAGGCCCGAGTAGTGAATGGTTAAAAACTCCCCAAGTGGTTCTGATATACACCCAAGGTTAAGAACTGCTGTTTTAAACTATGGATTTATTTTACTTAGACTAAATAATAAAAATTTAATTTATTAAAACATTATATTGCTTAAGAAACAAGGAAAAGGAAAAAACTGAGCTATAGAATCAAATAACAACTCTTTAGCCTGGTGTTCAAGGCCCTCCCATCTCTCCCAGCTCCCTTCCTACTGTCATCTCCCACACCTCAGCGTGTGGGCCATGCCCACACCACACGCTTAGCATCCCCACACTGTGACTCTCTTTCCTTTGCTTTTTGTTCCTATTTCTCATCTGAGTAATCTCATATGTAATTACTCTTTTTGTCTATTGACATTGGAGTTGTCCTTCAATGTCCTGTCTAAGTCCACTCTGCCATGACCCCCCAGCATAAAGCAAATTCTTCCTGCACTGACCTTCGCTCTTACTTGCTTCCTGTCTCATTGATTTCACAATGAATGTGTTCATTGCTATGGACACCCCAAAACAGCTAGTAAGTCATGTTGCCATTCAAGTTTGTCTAAATGTCCAAATCTTGGGATGGTCTGAACACACATTTTTAGTAGCTTACCATTGACCACAAACTTGTCCAAGCTATGGCCTGCAGCCAAAGGGTCACACGTGGCTCAGGACAGTTTTAAATGCAGCCCAACACAGATTATAAAATGTTCTGTTGGTTTGTTTGTTTTTCTAAGCTCATCAACTATCGTTAGTGTTAGTGTATTTTTTATGTGGCCCAAAGCAATTCTTCTTCCAATATGGCCCAGGGAAGTCAAAAGTTTGGACACCTCTGGATTACCACTAACATTATTAACATCTTCTATAATCTTTACAGTAACTATGTGAGGTGAATATCAGTATTACTATTTTGCATATGAAGAAATCAAGTCCCAGAGAGATTAACTGACCTGCTGGTGTTATGTTGGTGTCAAATGGCAGAGCTGGGACATACATTCAGGTCTTTTAGGTTTGCTCCAGTTCCAGAACAACGCTCTGCCCTTGTTCTGAGATTTAAGTGGGCAACGTTCTTGTTTTCCTAGTAGATTGTTAATAACTTGGGAATGAGAAGCATCTGTCACCTTGAAAATGAGCGCTATATACTATACTTTAAAAAATTTGACAACTGATGCAAATTCAGTGTCTTGCACACTGTCCATACTCTAAAGAGTAGTTGCTCATTTGATTGTGGCAATAGTAATAAAGAATAAATATTGTGCCAGGACTTTATAGGATTATCCCATTTAATCATTATAAAAAGTATGTGAATTGGTATAATTGTTATTCTCATTAATCAATAACCCTACTTGAGAATGTAAAGGGACATGCACAAGGTCTTGCAGCTTGTCAGCACGGAGCTGAGACTACAACCAGAGCTGTCAGAGTCCAGAGCTCAGAACTGCCGTCTCATTCTTGCCCACATAAAGTCACTAAGAGCAGCTCTCCTTAGGAGGGCGTCTCAATCACGATTTATAACCATCATCTCTTAGATTTCCACCCCGATACAGTTGGGAGTGAACGAAGGACAAATTCCCCATGGCAGGCTTGGAGGACTATTTGAACCCAGACCCATCCAAATGAACAAGCCTGTATGTCAGTCAACCGTGGTCTGCTCACTCATTCCTACTTCCTAAAAATAGCTCAGTTTCAAGAAAAGCTAATGTATTTGTCAATTGGAACTTTAAATTCCATGAAAAGGAAAAAATAACCTGCAAACAACATTTGAACCTTGGCTTCAAAGTTTTAGAAAATAAACACACACACACACACACACACACACACACACACACATTCTTTGTTATTGTTGTTACATGGCAGTGGTTGTGAAGTAAATATATCCCACTGCACTGATCTTACAGCTTGTCACATTAATGTTTCAGAGCACTCAATATAAATATTAAAACTAATAGCTTCACTCTTCAGTTATTACTTCTCCATCCCCTGAAATCATCATAAAACTTTCAAAGCCTTTTAGAACATTTACACACTTGAATCTGATGGTGGGGAAAGGAGAGGCACACAATACAGCTCATAAGCTTAAATAATAGTGAAGAGCTGTTTATGGAATATGCTTTATTTATTCATCATTTCAAGTAAAGTTTCCATTTTGATGGAGGGGGGAAAAATCAAAGTATAGCTGTCAAAGGAGAAGGCTGAAGTATTGCTTTTCTATACTGAGGACTTGCAAAAAATAAGAAGTCCATGAGAATCTCAGTCCAAGGTCAATCAATGCTAAGGCTGTGGGCACGTAAACAGCTAATGGATTATAAAGACACATACACCGTTATGAATTTTTAAAGAGCAACTCTTCAGCACAGAACCCCATAAATCAATGATGACTTATTGGCTGGATCAATTATGCAAACTTTAAAAACACTTAATGACAGGTAATGAACAGGTCTCTGGAGACCAGTAGTTAACAACAGTGTTTTTGAGGTTGTAGTTACATCTGCTTAATGAACTGGGTAGAGGAAGTCATTCCTAGGAAGTAATTAAAAGTTAAATCTAAGAGTCTGCCTAAAGTGAAAGAGAATAATTACTTTAATCTTTATACATATCTTAAATAGCTAGGGAAATAGGCTTCCCCCTAATGTATTCATAGGTAGGACAGGTTGGTTTTAGACTGGGTGTATCATTCTTAGGGAGCTTCTATTTCCAGGCATCTGTTAGGAGATTTTCTTTCTTTTCTTCCTTACTTCTTTTCTTCCTTCCTTCCTTCCTTCCTTCCTTCCTTCCTTCCTTCCTTCTTTCTTTCTCTCTTTCTTCTTTCTAGATTTATTTCGTTTTTGACAGAGACAGAGAGAGACACAGAGAGAGAGAGAGAAGGGGGAGGGCCCAGAGCAGTCTCCATAGTTGTACATCATCAGTTTCCGACACGGTTTTGTTCCACACAGGTGGGCAGGGACTGAGGTGGGAACTGGGCTGGGGCCTCCTGCATGGGAGGCATGCCCCCTCAAGCTAGGGGCCAAATCAGGGGGTGAGAACCGAACTGGGGGCCTCCCGTATGGGAAGCACACCCCAGTTCAGCATATGTGTCCACACAGGGGCCAAGATTCGATCCTCGATCCCCAGGGCTGCAAAGTGAGCACTTAACCCTCTGGCCATCCCAGCTTCCCCTGTTTGGAGGTTTTCTGGCAAAGCAAAGTGAGCAGAAAGGAACAAGATAATTTTTGAAAGAAAAAGTATAGCATAGATGATGACACAGATAGGTTTTTATAATTATTTGTTTTGAACTTAACTTTAAAAATCAATTAGAAGAATAGGCAGTCAGAGGTGGGTTAATAGTACAAGATTCTGTGCAACGTAGAAGCAAAGGAAAGAACACTAAGTGTGGGTTGACTAATCCCACAGAAAGTCTCACATCATCACTTGTGGTATTACAGTGCTTTAATCACAAATTAAAATAGTGACCCAGTGAAAGACAAAGGACTTTGGGGGAAAGATTCCTGAATACAATAGTCCTTCAGAGTTCAAACATTGATTTTTCTTATTGTATAACTTCAGATAAGTCTTTAGATTATAAAAGAGACAAGTTAAACATGCCATTCAGTCCCTAAGCATGATTCTTGAAGTCTAAGCCACTGACATTGATGCTGTATTTCTATGTTAACGGAGTTAGAGAATAATTCAGATAAGGTACCCCTTTCTAACTGACTCTGAAAATACTGAAAACTCTGATATTCCTGTAGAGCTCTCCCTCATTTTACTGTTCAGAAGGGTCATAGAAATAAAACAGATAAAGTAAGTTGGTTGTAAATTGCCCAAGTTCAAGGGTCTGTGGCCTGGGACTGTTTTTGTGTCAAAGGAGCTTCCTTAGAATTGTTGCTGAGTTTTCAAAATGCTTTCAGTTGAGTGGGGAAAAAAAGAGGAAATATCTTAAATACATTACTGATTTTTGGATATTTCATTTACTCAGGAGTCTTGTCTGCCAAACTCACGTAAGGAGCTTGCCCACTTCATGTGCCTTTGGTGTGCTAGGCTTCCCTGGTAATGAAATCATGAAAGAATTTGGCACAATTCCTTTCTTTCTTTTTTTATTTTTTTTTATTATTATTGTTAAATTTAATGGGGTGACATTGGTTGGTAACAATTAGATAGTTTCCCGATGTACAACTCCACATCACATCACCCATGCATCGCATTATGTGCCCAGCTCCCAGAATCAGGTCCCCCTCCACCACCATATATCTGGTGCCCACTCCC
>PVKE010013555.1:0-36366 GCA_004027555.1 Craseonycteris thonglongyai | reverse complement strand
ACAACTTATACATTGCAGTTGATAAAAAAATTAAATTGCATTTTAAGTTAGTAAAAATCTATCTTGAAAAAGTGTCGGAAAATCGAATTTTTTAGGTACCGCATGTACGGAATGCTGCTATCAAAAGTTGGGTCTGGAAATTTATTTTCTTCATGAGCCTATATCTCAAAAACTTAATAAGTGATTTAAAAAATAAAAATAGTTTTGAACATATATTTTACTTATCTACCCATACCTCGCTGGAATGCACCTTATACTGAAACAGTGTATAAACATAGTATGCATTTCACATCCCTTCTTCCCCCTTTGACTACGCCTATGACAACAAGTCGATCGTGACACACTTTTAAAATAAAAAGTAGATCTTATATACAGAAAAGTTGGCCACCCCTGATTTAGCCTCCCCCTTTCCTGCATCCACCTTAGCATACAACCAGATCCTTGAGAGATAATGCGGATCCTAAATGAAGATTTTTAGGATCTGCTCCTTCTGCCTAGATTCATTCCTTCCCTTCCTTCCTTCCTTCTTCCTTCCCTCTTCCTTCCTTCCTTCCTCCGTCTCTCTCTCTCTCTCTCTCTCTCTCTCTCTCTCTCTCTCTCTCTCTTTTTCTTTACTTTTCCTCTGGAGGGTTGCAGCCAAGATCTTCATCCTACCTAATTTGCCAACAACTTTCTCTAGGCCTGCGTCCTGCTTCTATTATTTCTCATATCACCTTGGATCTTCCTGACAGGAAACCT
Source organism: Craseonycteris thonglongyai (assembly GCA_004027555.1). Lineage (NCBI taxonomy): Eukaryota > Metazoa > Chordata > Mammalia > Chiroptera > Craseonycteridae > Craseonycteris > Craseonycteris thonglongyai. The sequence goes on along the minus strand of PVKE010013555.1, from coordinate 35,628 downwards.
AGATACCCACCTTTCCCTTGGAATCAAAAGACACATATAAGAATTGGTTTTACAGCCTTTTTCTGCCCCCTGCAACCAATGGCGATACTGCTGGCTCCTGCAGCCCATTTTAGGTTTCTCTGCCATGGTCCATGTTGGTGCCCTTCTAATCTGAGCATCCCAGCAGGCTATGCAGTTGCAGCAGCAAGCCAAGTGACAGAAGAGCTCCAGGGAATCTCTATCCTGATGTGAAGCCTAAACCCAGATGCCATACATTTGCATTTGTTGACCTTTGAGACCTTCTGTCTTATTATTTGCCTTCTGATCCCCAGAACTGCAGCTTGCATAACTGATCTTGCTTAAGCTTCTGGCTTCTTTTTATTTCACTGGAGTCCATTCTCTGATTTGCCATCCAGGACCCTAACACCTACCTCAATATCACTCATTCCCAGCCCTTTTAGTCCATTCTATTCTGCTCTAGTTAAGGTGACCAGATTGGTAAAGCAGGACACCATTGACTGGGGGGGGGTTCTTGATTAAAAATTTGGTCTATCTCCCGCCGTTCCCTAGCTTGTCATGCATTCTTTCCAAAAATCGGGACTTTTTTAAAATGCCACAGGACGCAGGACAAATTGTTAAAAATCGGGACTGTTTTGGATGTCTGGTCACATTATTTTAACATCAGCCTGGATAGGTGATACATAAAGCTGAGTCTCTTGATCATTCTGAGTTAGTAGCAATACTAGATTTGTATGTTTATTCCTGCATTTCAGTCAAGGTGACAGGTATAGGAAGTGAATGCTTTACGGTTTTACCACTACTGAAAAGGAAGTTATAAAAGTAGCAATCAGGGGAAGCCGGGATGGCTCAGTGGGTTAAAAGCTCACTTTGCAGTGCTGGGGACTGAGGATTGGATCCCGGCCCCGGCCTGTGAGGAACCATGTGCTGAACTGGGAGCTCCCCCAGTTCAATTCTCTCTCTCTTTCTCTCAAAAATAAATAAATAAATAAATAAATAAATAAAGTAGCAATCAATCCCAAAAGTACTCTCTGTTTCTGACACAAGTTTTAATCTTGCAAAGCTCTTTATCACTGCTTGTTACACAGATCAGGTCAGGTGACTTCTGCCCAACACAAAAAATTCAGGCAATCCTAAAGCATATATATTTGTAATCACTAAGCTTTTATACCATTTACCTACTAATTACAGGAGAAAAATTATGATGTCATAAAATTATAGGATCTATACAATGGTAATTAATGACAATAATAATAATAGCTAAATTTATCGAGTACTTGCTCTGTACCAGGTGCTCTGCCAAGCACAGCACATTGATTATTTCACTGACTCTTCCCAGCAACCCTAAGAAGTAAGTATCGTTATTATCATCCTTGTACATAGGAGAGAGGTGCAAGGAAGTCAATAACTTACCTGAAACTCTCAGACTAAGTGGTAGAGTCAGGATTTGAACCCAAGCAGTCAAACTCTAAAACATTAATAACCATTAGGTTTTGTTTGGTTATTGGTTTTCCACACAGTCTGGCTTTCATGTGCTGAAGAATACGTTATATTTTAGAAAATTATTTCAGAATATTAAGCGACTATTGTTCTCATAATAGTAACTTCCTACATGTGGTAGTCCAGTTTTTAATATTTTCAATTGATTTTGCTTATGTTGTTATATAGTTCAGAGTTCATTATGCAAAATAAATACTTGTATAATGGGAGTGGCCATGGAAGAGTTTACTATTTTAGGGCAAGTGCCTCAGTTTTACACTTCACTTAATGTATAAGCTTGAAGCTTATACATATAATGTATCCTATATATTTCTCCTTCTTAGCAACTTCACTATTTGTCAGATATATTTGAAATTATAATCTTAGGCTACTCTAGGGATTTAAAAAATCTTCTGGTCTGGAGATGTAATGGACTTCAGCTAAATGGTATTTGTTAGTAGCAATGACAGCTGGGCCCTACTTGTGAGAGAAAAATAGTATGAAGGAGGGAGCAGAAAATTTCATTTATGATAATCAAATTTCTAACTTCATATTCCTGAAACAGAGCCTACATACTCTTTGCCAAAGCAGCTGACATGGGAAATTTAAAAGCTATGGAGAAAATGGCCGATGCTTTGCTGTTTGGAAATTTTGGCATGCAAAACATAACAGCAGCTATCCAATTATATGAGTCCTTGGCTAAAGAGGGATCATATAAAGCGCAAAATGTGAGTCTTGAAAAAAAAAAATCTTAAATAGCTACATATTGACATAATTATAGACAGGTAACTGTGAAAGGAGTCGGGCAATAGATTTCCCACTCTGCTGCATGAACCCAGACCTAGGAAAGTAATGCACTGACATAGTAGTGTCAGGGCGGAGACGCAACAGAGCCCTGGACAAATGCTTATAGTTAGTATACCTGGCTGGTGTTCAGGAATGGAACAGAGCTCTCTAGTGCACTTTCCCATCTTCTGTGTCTAGGTATATATTGTGAGATAATTTGAGAACTCTGAACTCCTAACGTAGTTAAATTTTATGCCAAATTATTCATTTGTACAAAGAACCTTAGAATGTTATTTTCCTGGTTTTGCATTTGAAATATTTTAGAAGCAAAATATATTCCCTATTCTATTTTAAGAAAAGTATTTTATTTTATTACAAGAATAACATAAGCATTTCATAGACAACCTGGAAAGCAGAAAAAAAGAAAGGCCCTTCACAAGCCAACTCTTCTGACTCGATTACTGTGAGGACTGCCTTCTATTTTCCCTTTGCTTCTTAAAGATTTATTTTTATTATTGTTTATGACAGAGACAGAGAGGTAGAGATAAGGGGGAGGGCCCAGAAAAGTCTCCATAGCTGTACATCATCAATTTTCAACTTGGTTTCATTCCACACAGGTGGGCTGGGACCGCACAGGGCAGAAACCGAGCTGGGGGCCTCCCACATGGGAGGCACGCCCCAGTTCAGCATATGTGTCCACATGGGCCAGGAATAGGCTTTGATCCTCGGTCCCTGGGGCTGCAAAGCAAGCGCTTAACCTACTGAGCCATCCAGGCTTACCCCCTTCCCTTTGCTTCTTCCTTTCTGCCTTTTTTTTTTTTTTTTTACATCATGCTCATCATAATGAAAGTACATATATCATGTTATTTCTGGCTATTTCCACTTAATTGTCTATTAACAGTATGTGTTCATGTTGCTGGTCTTTTTAATGAAAATATTGTTTTCTCATTACAAAAGAAATTTGTGCTCATTACTAGAATAAAATCTGAGAATTCAGAAAATATGAAAAAGAAAGTAAAAGTTGTCTAACACTTTTATTTATTTATTTGTTTGTTTGTTTGTTTAAATCACCCATTAAAGTGCAGAAGCTAGGCTTTGGAATAAAAAAGACTAAAGTCCAATTTACTCTGCCACTTGCTTATTGTATAGCTACTTAACAAAATCCATGAGAATTTGAACTTGGTTCACTCACTAGTTTCTCTGGTAAACTGATAGGAGTAAAGTATTACCTGCGTTTCTAGGTAGCATTGCTTATGATTGAAATGACCTGATTGGCAACCTTGCTTTGAACTGGAACAAACTACGGTGAACTATAGATATCTGACAGTGATGGGGACGTTTATGGGGACCCTGGACACTGTATGGAGTTGTTACCTGGGGAATGAGATGTCTGTGTGAGAGTGGCTCCTGCACCTACCTGGTGTGAATCTCACTCCTGTGGTTGAGCCATCGTCTGAGGGATCAAAAACGATTGCTGCGGAAGGCTGTGCAAACTGCGTAAGGACTCCCACAGAAAGGAAGGCCTGACGCTACCTTCTGGCAAACTCTGGTTTCTGTGCTACATCACCTGAATAGAGAGAGTATAGTAAATGTAACCTATGGGAGTCTTGTGAGTCACTATGTTTAGTTGAATCAGAAGTTGAGCCAAAATTCCCCTGATGGGTGGAGCAACCTCTCTTAATTTTATGTGTAGAGTGAGAATAATGATAAAACACTGGATACTGTCTCTGCTGGTTCACTGCTTTATCTCCAGTATTTAACACAATGCCTGGAACAAGTCATAATTATATGACTATATAATTAATTAATTAATTATGTATCAGTATATAATTAATTATATGATAAATAATGATGAATTAATTAATCAAGTTATTGTGAGGATTAAAATAATGTGTGAAGGCATTCAATTCCATACCTGGCATTTTTGAATGATTAATTATAAAGAAAGAATATAAATATTACTCCTACTATTATTCTTCTAGAATTTCTTCCATAAACACGTAGAATTTATTTTTACAAAAATGAGATCATATTTTAAGGGCTGTTTCCTAAGTTTCTCTTTAACCACTTAACTAACTTTCCCTGTAAATACATACAGTTCAACATCATTGTTTTAAATATCTGTATAATATTAATTAAATTAATTTTAATTAAATTGTTGGAGACTATTTTTTACTCCCACAGAATTTTTGGAATGAAATATAAAATAATTATAGTTACAAAACAGTAAACAGGTTTATAAATGTTATAATAAAATATGAGTTATTAAACCTTTATTCTCCAAAATTGGTTAATCAAAACTATAAAGTTCCTGTCTGACGTATTTCACTTAACATGATAACCTTAAGATCTATCCATCTTGTCCCCAAGTCGAGGACCATATGACTTCACTCATATATGGGATATAAAACTGAAAGCAACAAATAAGACAAACAAACAAAGAAACAAACACTCATACACAGGCAACAGTTTAGTGGTTACCAGAGGGTAAAAAGAAAGTGAGTGATAAACGCGGGAAAAGGGCATCAAATACATGGTGATAGAAGGAGAATTGACTCTGGGTGGTAAACACACAATGCAATAAGTAGATGATTATTATAGAAATGTACACTTGAAACCTATATAATTTTACTAACCAATATCACCTCAATAAATTTAATAAAAATTTAAAAAATAATAAATTGAGCAGAATTGACCTGATTAAAAAAAATATATACACATATATGTATATATAAAGTTCCAAGACAGACTTAATGCTACCATCCTCTACACCACTAAAAATGATGTCACCTCATTCCTTTCCAAATTAGTGAATATGTACTTTATTTTTCAGTGGGTGTATTAAGTCAAAAATAGTTTCTTAGACACTTATTATTTGCCATTCCACATATTCTAGTTAGTTTGGTTTTGATGTATAGTTACATACCACCCCTAATTACAGTTAATTGGCCAGCAATAGCTTGCCCTTGGTTTTAAGGAGAATCATGTGGGAGAATAATTGACTGAGTGCTAACTGAATGCTAGATAAAAACAACTCTAAATGTATGACTGTTGGCCATGTGTTATCATAGCCATCTTTCTAGAGAAGAGTAGGTATTTTGGGGACAATGTTCTTGGAAATGTACAACTATAGACTTTAGGATGACAAGGTATAGTAGCAGAGCAGGGGTTCCAGAATCAGAAAGTTTGACAGTATGTAAATACAGATTCTACATCTTAATGATCTTCCATTTTTGTTCATTCTTTCAGTATTCCTGAAGAAGTTATTTCTCTAAACTTCAGTTTTTCCAAACTTGAAAAGAGGATTGATAATAGGTCTACAGTATTTCATAAGGTTGCTGTAAAAAGAAAATAATATCTGCAAAATTCCTTAGCTAATATTAAAAGACTTCCATGAATAATGTCATGTAACAATTTTAGCCCCAACTACTTTGTCCTTGGAGTCATTTAGTCTTGGCTTTATAAATCTGCTCCAACACTGGCCCTTGCGACCTGCCTGTCCTCTCTGGGTCTCAATTTCCTCATCAATAATATGGGAATAATATCTGTCTAGTGTATGTATATGTTTGACTCAGGAGGAAGAGAAGACAGAAGGTGGGTGAAGACAAACTTATCACCTGAAAGGCTAACATTGACCTAATATGCAAAATGCAACTACACTGTTCATTGAAATGCTACAATACTGTTTGACAAAAAGTCTTTGTCCCAAGCCCCTCTGATGTCCTCCCTGACATCCTGGACACCATGTTCCTCACTCAGACTCCCCCTCTTCCCCTGAACTCACCATGATCTAGTGATCTAACTGTTAACATCTGATTAAACAGGATACCTACAAGACCCGGGTCCAGTGCTACCTCTGAATTCTGTTCTGAAATTTTGACTATCATCTGGTCATCACTATTAGAAAATGTTTCCCATAGCTAGTCCTCTTGTTGTTGATCTATCTCCTGGTGTAAAGCACAACTAGTTAGAGCTTCTATGCTACAAACAATGCTTAGTGTGATGGTTGATTGCTGGGACCAGGCTTGCCACATGCCATAGCGATCATAGCTCTCTAATCCAGCTGGCCAACTGACCATGTCTCTTTTCAGGTTGCTTGTGCCAGCCTGGTATAGAAATACTGCCTACATTCATAGGAAATATTGCTGGAAACTGTGAGGACAACATGCATAGCAACAGCTATCTGGCTAAAGAAACTGGAAATGTATAGTGAAAATGATAATGGAAGAGAATGGGTGAAAGAGAGAGAGAGAGAGAGGGAGAGAGAGAGAGAGAGAGAGAGAATATGAATGAAAAGAATGAAGACAGCTACCACTGGGGAAAAAGAAAGGCCAATCAGTAATACTGAAACGTAATAGATGGGAGAAGTGTGGAGTGCCAGAAGACTAAGTGAGATCTGATTTAAAAAAGAAAAATAAAAAGGATATGAATTCATACTATAAAGTGGCTTTGAGGGGAAAATGCAATTTCAGGCTATGTATAAAGAGAAGTTGGATGGAGGAAAAGAGGCATAATTATTTATTTTTATGCAACTTGAATGCTTCATCTCACAAAATTCCAAATCAGCTGAAGGAAATCTTGATAAGGGCAATAAAAGCATTTAAAGTTATGAACAGAATCCATGTAATTGATTTTCAAAGAATCTGTACCTTCTGAATAATGAGAATGAATAATGAAATTATTTTCATGAAAATAGTGAAAATTGAGGAAATAGCAAATGAAAATATGTCATATCCTCTAGGTTGTCCTATAAGATATTATACTATACCAGTCAGAGGTAGATAAATTATTGTATTTTATTTCTCTGATTCTCATTAAGCAAGCAAAAATTCAGAATTAGAAACACTCTTTTCTTTCTTTTTTCTTAGATTTGTTTTATTGTTTGAGAGAAGGTGAGAGAGAGAGGACAGAGAGAGAGACAGGGAGAAGTGGGGAGGGTCCAGAGCGTTTTCCATAGTTATACATCATTAGTTATGACATAGTCTCATTCCACAAAAGTAGATGTAGGGTCGTGTAGGCAGGAACCGAACTGGGGTCTCCCACTTGGGAAGAGAGAACCTTGCCACTGTCTGGCAGTTTCCAGTTGCTCTGCAGTTCAGCACAGGGGTTTGCATGCGTTGGGGCCAGGATTTGATCCCCAGACCTCATTGTTGCAAAGCAAGCACTAAATCTGCTGAGCTAGCCCAGCATCTCTCACTCTATTCTTGATATTGATGAATTGCTTCAATAGAAAATTTGTCAGTTGGCCAAACAAGAAGGTAGGATTAAGTCTCATGTGCTTTAAGAATCAAGAACAGCATCATCTATGTTGTATAACCTTAAAACTTAAGGTAAATTGTGGTAGTCTCCATGCAGTGGTGTTATTTGTAGTTATTTTCTTTTTAAAGATACCTTTCTGGTTACTATTTTTACTCTAAATTTTTAATTTATGGGTATAGTATATTACTTTGACATCAGAAAAAAATTATTTCACTTAGATGCATAGTACTTCCTTGGTTATATAGTTCAAAATAGTTTTATTATGTATTATAAGAAAATTTATTCTACTATATGAAAACAACTATAATTGATATATAAAAGAGAAGGATTTTATCATGCTTTGTGATTCTAGAATAATTCTATCATAATGGTAGATTCCACATATTCTTCATTTATTTCAAATTTGAATTTATAAAGTGTTTCATAGAGGGACTACAGTTATTAGCACTGTGCTAGCACTAAAAAAAACAAAACAAAACACTTTTAGTACCAATTTAGTAATCACTTTGATGATTCTAGGATTACTTATGAAGAGCATTTCAACTTGACATTAATGCTCTTTTTGTGTTAAGGGTGCAGATAGGATCTGAGTTGCTCATTAGGATTGATTCACACTTGTTTGGTATGCAGTTTGACTGAAAGTAATAAATGATCTCAGATGCTTTCAAGTCTTGTACAATTAATGGAAACTTGCTTAATCTTTTTTCTCTTTCAACAATAATTTCCTATATAACAAGTAAAAAGAGAAATATTTAATTTTTAAATTGTTATTACGGAACCTGAGTAATTAATTTGAAATATAACAATATAGGGTTTACATTTAACTCTTTTCATTCAAATCCCAGCTATCATAACAGTTCCTTAAAAACCACAGCTCAACAGTTGTTTTCAGAATCAAGTCTTATAAACAAATGTAATTTGCAGAGTTTGACCTTTAAAAATCAGTGAGTGTCATTGATGTCATTACTATTACATAGTTTCTTTTGTAATTGGCAGCATTTTCCCCCTCGATTAAGTTTTAATCATTGTATAATCCATGTCATTTCATCTCAGCCCTTATCTCAGAAAAAGATCAAATACCAAAAACTGATTAAAGTTGTTAGGTGACAATTCCCAGTGTAGAGAAATAAGACAGGAGTGACTATAGTTAACATATTTACTACATGAGAGCTCATAACATCTTTTGTCTTCTTCTAGTGCCTGCCATGTTGTAAACAGCATATTTTAAAATAATGAAAGTTGAGCCCTCCAGAGAATTAATTCAAAATCAACCATTGTTGATTTTGCTAAAGAGAAAGGGAACATGCCTTGTGGACTGGTTTTTTGAAGCTGGTAACATCATGGGTTTAGTCTTCACTTTATAGAATGAGATTTATACAAAGAAAAGCTCTTCTCCCCAGTCACTGGATGGAAATTTAACTCCCACACAATTCACTTCATAACTTCACGACCTCATAAATTTCTCCAGAGAAATCAGGCCAAAAAGTATGTTATGCTCTCCACAAAATGATATACTGTTGGTGAAAGCATCTTAAAATACAAGCTCAACTGAATAGAACAGTATCTTCATTTTCTTATATAAAGGCCAGTATATTTGTCTACTACCAACGTTTATACATAAATAACCCAGCTTCTAAATTGAGCAGAATTACAAATTACTAAGAGTTGGAAAAATAAAAATCTAATGTTGACTAGAGAGATCCTTAAAAGGAGCCAGTTTAACTATTTTAAATATAAACCCAAGGGTTATCAGAGTACTAGGATTCCAGACACCTTTCTTTAGTAATAATAGCCTTTATGGCCAACTTTCCTAAAAAAAGGAACCTTAGAGACTAAAGAAGAATTAGCTGAATCACAGAATTTTTTTTCAGTTTATGGATTAAGTAAATTACATAAATTATAAACCACATGTTGGAGCTTTGTGCTTTTGAAACTGAACTCTGTCATCAATTGCCTAGTTTAAAAAGTAACATAGTTCTTTGTCCTTAAAATTATAATATAGGGGATACCAGGATAGTTCAGTGGTTGAGTGCCTGCCTTGTAATCGTAAGGTCCAGGGATCGATTTTTGGCCCCGGCTGCTGTAAACCCATATGCTGAACTATATGGCACAACTGCTAACCACTAGGATGGCTCAGCAGTAAAGGTTCTCACCTCCCATGTGGGAGCCTGCCGGTTCAGTTACCACCCCACACAGTCTCATATCCACCTGTGTAGAGTGAAACCATGTCAAAACTAATGATATACAACTATGGAGACTGCTCTGGGTCCTTTCTCTCTCTTTCTCTCTCTCTCTCTCTCTCTCTCTCTCTCTCTCTCTCTCTCTCTCTTGCCTTCTCTCAAGCAATACAATAACTATATAATATATAAAGTTTTAAAAATATATAATAAAAAATTTAAGAATGTGTTCATTTTCTATTTTGATTGAAATATCAAACCTAGTATCTTGATTTTAGGGAGACATTTAACAAAGTCTTATATGATGTTTTCACAAACTAATGAAAAATAGAAACATGGGCTTTAATGATAGTAGATAAAGAGTATAGGCTAATGAACTAATATTGCCAGTGTGAAAGCAAGTCTGGCAATCTGTCCTAAGATTCTGCCTATGACCCTGTGATCTTCAAATAGTTCATCAACTATTTTTAAAGATTAATTTTATTGTTTTTGGCAGAGAGAGAGAGAGAGACAGAGACAAACAGAGAGGAGGGGGAAAACCCAGAGCAGTTTCCATAGTTGTATGTCATCAGTTTTCACCATGGTTTTGTTCCACACAGGTGGGTGGGGATTGAGCAGGGTGGGAACCAGGCCAGGGGCCTCCTGCATGGGAGGCATGACCCCACAAGCTGGGTGCCAAACCTGGAGACTTTCAAACATGGGAAGCTCCCCCCTGTGAGAACCAAACTGGAGGAACACCTCAGTTCAGCATGCAGATCTACACAGGCCGGAGCCAGTCCCTGGGGCTGCAAAGTGAGCACTTAAGCCTCTGAGCCATCCCAGCTTCCCAGAATTTTAATTTTTTAGACATATACACCTATTAGTTTGAAAAAAAAATTATATAAAATGTTAAATTTATGTTAACTCTCCCCCATTAAAAAAAAAATTATATATATATATATGCTTAAAATAAAGCAAGGATATTTATATTCAGAATTAAAAGGTAGAATGTACTTTTCTCAGAAGCACCTGAAGCAGAGTGCAGCAAACATGCACCTGCCATGAGTTAAAATGCCTTGGCCCGATCCAATTCCATTCTTGGTACTGACAGAATTTATAAACAATGTCACTGCTAACTTGTCAGTGACTAATGAGGGCAGAAAAAGAACTGCAAGGCTTGGAGGATGGCTGTCAATTTTCTGCAAGCCATACACAGTGCTGTTGAGTTTATGGGTGAAATTCCCTATCATATTTTCAAAATTCTTGTTTTGAAAATCCCATAAAATGAAGCAGTATTATTTGTCAAGCAGTGTGAGTTCACTAAGAACAATTTGTATTAAGCAAGCTTTATTTTATGGGGTTGCTAGACTAAGACACATGTAAATTGTGATAGAGATGATAATCCTATCCATTTCATTCATCATAAGACACCAACAATGATAAGTTATATACTTTTAAAAGTACCTTATATAATTATAGTAAAGTATAAAGCAGTGTTTTCTTATTAGAATTTTCATTTTATTCCTATTAAAAGTGCTATTTTAGGCATTTTAGACATAAATTTTTATCACATATGTCTTTGATTACACAGAAAGGTAAATGTGAATTAAATTAAGTGTTCCAAAATTTTTCTCATTGACAGTTTTACTGAATCAGTTTTAAACTTAGCAAGCTTGGTTGATAATTGTCTTTATCCAACATATCATTCTCAGCACCATTGAGAATATCAGTCACGCAGGATGCCGGGATAGCTCAACAGGTTGATCGCTTGCCTTGCAACCACAAGGTCCAGGGATCAAATCCTGGCCCTCACCCATGCAAACCCATATGCTGAACTGTGGCACAACTGGTAACTACTGGGGTGGCTTCGAAGGTTCTTGTTTCTCATGCAGGAGGCCCCCAGCTTGGTTCCGCCCTGCACAGCCCCACATCCACGTGGAATGATACCATATCACAGTTAATTGTGGATAACTATGGAAAGTACTCTGGTCCCTTCCCCCATCTCTCTGTCTGTCTCTCTGTCTCTCACCTTCTCTCACCCAGTAAAAAAAATCTTAAGAAAAAAAAAAGAAGAAAATCGGTACTGCAACATTCCTTAAGGGAGTGTTCCTCGATTACTGCCAGGATTTCTTCCAAACCACTGACTCATTCTGTAACCATTAATGCTGAATCTTTCCAAATTGACTAACTATACTTTTTCTTTCTTCAGTTGAATCACATGGTGCTGGAAGTTCAGTTCAAAGTCAGCAAGACATCTGACAATGTTTGATGTTGAATACCTTAATTATAATCTTTTCTGATAAATTGGTCACAATAGCTTTTCATTGATTATTAGTTTTCATCTATTTCTAGGGATTTGGTAGTTTTTCCTGCCTTCAACTGCATAGCTTGACTTGAGACAGCCACTCATTTTGTGTATAATTTATTAACAAAAAATAACAGTTTCATTTACTTTAGGCCATCTTCCCTTTTTCAGGAAATTTAACTATTTTGTTTTGACAAGGCCATGACAGAAATATGGCATCCATAATGTAGACCAGATTCAGAGAACACTAAAGATGGCGAATATAACCTAAAATATATTACATGGGGAAGGCAGAATAGGGGATCTTTGTAGAAGAGAACAAGTAAGGTGCCAGATAGTGGCCCTCAAGTGTCTAAAAGGCAGAGAGTTTTACAAGAAGGAATTGATTTGTTGATCATCAAATTATTATACAGTTTAACGCAATTAAGTTCTAAGGTGGCAATTACTATATAGAGGTTAATTTTGGTTCACTGTGTATCTATTAACTAAATGAATTTTCCATCAACATGAATGTCCACTTGTGTCACTTAGGATTCTCTGAGCTTCAAGTACAGGAAATACAATATAACTGGCTTAAGCAAAAGTGCAATTTATTGGCTCATGTAAATGTGAAGTACGAGTTGTAGCTGCCTTTACACAATCTAAAGAGCATACAATTAGGATGCACTTTCTTGGTATGTCTCAGGGCATGCTTTGCTTTATTTCTGTGATAGTTTTATTTGGAGCAGGCTGACCCTAAATGGAGGCAAAAAACAACCCTAGGTATCCTTGGCCCTTATATGTGGAAGTCTTATATTGGAAGCCAGCTTCTTTCCAATGATTTCAGCTAAAGCACTAGGTTAGATCACGAGCCCAACGTCAATCAATCACTGTATCTAGGAAAATAATCAGATTGGTTGATCCTGTGTCATGTGACCTCCCCCATCTCCAGATACAGAAAGGAGTGACTCTTTCCATAATTGTGGCCCATGGACAAGCAGTGTGCACATCCCTCTAGGAGCTTATGAGAAATAGAGTCCCAGGACTCATTTGAGACCTACTGAAACCCAAGTCTGCATTTTCACAAGATCCCTGTTTTATTAATGTTGCACATTAAATTTTGAGAAGCACAGGCCTTGAGCTACAGTTCATTAGATTCTGTGAAGCTTTTTGAATATATAGAGCCTCTGACCACATTCTGAGACTCAATGCATCATAATTTCCCAAGATGGGGCCCTAGTTTGTTTCGTAAAACCTTTTCTGAATAGTCCATTGAAAACCAAAGAACTACAAATTCTAAACTTAGATCCATGAATGTAAGAAAACACAGTAGATAATAACAGAGAAATTCCAAATCAGTAAGGAGTGAGCTTTAAAAACATTATGCATATATGTATATGAATGCTTAAAAAGTGGTCTAGAAAGACATATATCAAGCTATTGTCAGGCATGAGAATTTGGCAATGAAAGGAGACTTGCTTTTTTTGAGATAAAAACACAAGTTTACCGTCTTAAGCATTTTTAGTGTACAGTATATCAGTGTTAAATATATGCACATTGTTGCATATCTCTAGAACTTTTCATCTTACAAACCTGAAACCCTATACCCATCAAACAACTCTCCTTTTCCCCATCTCCCCAGCCCTTAGCAATCTTCATTCTACTTTCTAACAGTTTGACTGCTTTGGAGACCCCATCAACTGCATTTACACTGTATTTATTTTTTTTGTGACTGACTTATTTTGCTTGGTATAATGTCCTAAAGATTCTTACATGTTGCAGCATATGTCAGAATTTTCTTCCTTTTTAAGACTGAGTAAATACTCCATTGCATGATTACCACATTTTATCTATTCATCCACTGATGATAGACACTTGGGTTGCTTACAATTTTAGCTATTGCAAATAATGCTGCTATGAACATGACTATACAAATATCTATTTAAAGTCCTGTTTTCAATTCTTTACAGTATATACCCAAAAGTGGAATTGCAGGACCATGCTGTAATTCTATTTAATTTTTTTGAGGAAGCGTCATGTTGTTCTTTCCACAGTGCTGCACTGTTTTACATACCCATTAACAAGGCTCAAGAATTCCAATTTTCTGGGGAAGCCAGGATGGCTCAGTGGGTTGAGCGCTCTCGTTGCAGCCCTGGGGACTGAGAATAAAATCCCTGTCCTGACCCACGTGAACTCATATGCTGAACTGGGGTGTACTTCCTATGTGGAAGGCCCTTCATTTCTGTTCTTGCCCCCCCTGGTTCGGCCCCTGGCTCGAAAGGGCTTGCTCCCCATGTGGGAGGCTCCCAGACTAATTTCTGCCCTGTGAGGCCCCTGCCCACCTATGTGGGATGAAACCATGTTGAAAACTGATGAGGTACAACCGTGGAGGCTGCTCTGGGCCCTTCCCCTTCTCTCTATCTCTGCCTCTCTCTGTCTCTCTCTGTCTCTGTCAAAAACAATAAAATAAATCTTAAAAAAAAAAAGAAAGAAAGAAAAGAAAGAATTCCAACTTCTCCATATCCTTGTGACACTTTTTCTCTAGTTATGCTTGTTTGCTTGTTTTGATAGTAGCCAGCCTAAAGAGAATGAAGTGCTATCTGATTATATTTTTGATTTGTATTTCCCTTATGGTCAGTGATGTTGGGCCTCTTACCATGTGCTTGTTGGCTACTCATATATCTTCTTTGGAGAAATATCTTTTCAAATCCTTTTTCATTTTTTTAAATTAGGTTTTTGTAATTGTTTTTGTTATTGTTGAGTTGTAGGAGTTCTTCATACATTGTTGATACTAATCACTTATCATATATGTGATTTGTAAATATTTACTCCCATTCCATGGGTTGCCTTTTTACTCTTTTGACAGTGTTCTTTGTTGTACAGATGTTGAATTTTTCTGTAGCCCAATTTCTCTATTTTTATTTTTGTTCCTTGTGCTTTTGATATCATATCTAAGACATCATCACCAAATCCAATATCATGAAGTTTTTCCCTGTGTTTACTTCTTGGAATCTTATAGTTTCAGGTCTCACATTTGGGTCTTAAATCCATTTTAAGTTAACTTTTGTATAGTGTATAAGGCAAGAGATCACTTTCATTTTTTCCTTGTGAATATCCAGTTTTCCCAACACTGTTTATTGAAGAAACTATTCTTTCCCTAATATCTGTAGGCTTGGTATACTTGTTGAAAATTATTTGACCATATATATGAGGGTTTATTTCTGGGCTCTATACTTTGTTCCACTGATCTTTATGTTTGTCTTTATTCCAGTACCACAGTGTTTTGAGTACTGTAGCTTTGTAATATGTTTTGAAATTGAGAAGTGTGAGGCCTCTTAGCTTTGTTTTACTTTCTCAAAATTGTTTTGGCTATTTAGGATCTCATGAGATTCTATATGAATTTTAGGGTGTTTGTTCTCTGTTTCTGCAAAAAATAATGTATGTGGGACTTTGATAAGGATTGCTTTGAATCTGTAATCTCTCTGGGTACCTTTTAACAATATTAAGTTTTCTAATTTAAAAACATGACATATCTTTCCATTTATGTCTTTTGTTTCTTTAAGCAATATTTTGTAGTTTTTAGTGTACAAATCTTACATCTCCTTGGTTACTTCATTCCTAAATATTTTATTCTTTTCGATGCTATTGTAAATGGGACTATTAATTTCCTTTTCTAACTGTTCATTGCTAATGTATAGAAATGCTATTGATTTTGTGTGTTGATTTTGTATCTGCTGAATTTATTAGGTGCAGCATTTTTTGATGAAATCATCATTATGGTTTTCTTTTCTTTTCTTTTTTTTAAGATTTATTTTATTGTTTGAGAGGGAGACGGAGAGAGACAGAGAGAGGGCCCAGAGCAGTCTCCGTAATCATATATCATTAGTTTTGACACAGTTTCACAAGTGGGTACAGGGCTGCACAAGGCAGGAACCAAACTGGGGGCCTTCCACAACTGGGAGGTGAGCCCCAGTTTAGCGTATGGGTTTGCACAGGCTGGGGCGGGATTTTGATCCTGAGACCTCTAGGTTGCAAGGCAAGCACTCACCCTGTTGAGCTATCCCAGAGTCCCTATGAAATCATTATGGTTTTGTATATTTAAGATTATGTCATCTGTGAACAGAGATAATTTTTACATTTTTCTAATTTAGAAGTTCTTTATTTTCTTGCCCAACTGCTCTGGCTAGACCTTTCAGTACTATTTTGAATAGAAGTGGTGAGAGTTGGCACCTTGCTTACCTTGTTTCTAATCTTAGAGGAAATGTTTTTGGTTTTTTACTGTGGGGTATGGTGCTAGCTGTGGGCTTTCCACGTATGGTCTTTATTATGTTGAGATAATTTTATTCTATTCCTAGTTTGTTTCATGTTTTTAATCCTAAAAGTGTGCTAAATTATATCAAATGCTTTTTCTACATCAGTTGAGATGACCATGAGGATTTTCCCCCTCTCTCTCTCAATACAATATATACATTGACTTCATATGCTGAGCCATCCTTGCAGTCATGGAATTAATCTCACTTGGTCATTGGTATACAGTCTGTATGTGTGTGTGTGTGTGTATGTGTGTGTGTGTGCGCACGTACATGCATGCGCATGCTGTTGAATTCTGTTTGCTAGTATTTTGTTGATATTTTTGTCAATATTCATCAGGGATGTTGGTCTAGTATACCTTTCGTTTCTTATAGTGTTCTTGTTTTACTTTGTTAGCAGGGTAATGCTGGTCTCATAGAATGAGTTTGGAAGTGTTTCCTCTTCAATTTTAGAAGAGTTTAGAAGGATAAGTGTTATTTTTTAATGTTTGGTGGAATTATCCAGTGAAGCTATCATGTCCTGGGCTATTCTTGTGGGAGTCTTTTTATTACCAATTTAATCTTCTTACTAGTTATAGGTCTATTTAGATGTTTTATGTCTTTATGATTTAGTTGTTATAGTTGTATGTTTCTAGAAATATGTCCATTCTCCGCTAGGTTATTAATTTGTTGATGTGCAATTGTTCACAGCAATCGCTCATGAATGATACGACTTATTTCTGTGGTATCACTTGTAATATCTCCTCTGTCAGTTCTGACTTTGTTACGTGACTCTTTTTTTTTTTGTCTAAATGTTTATCAATTTTATTATCTTTTCAAAAAGCTAACTCAGTTTCATTGATTTTTTTATTATTTTGAAATCTCTATTTTATTTTTCCTTTAATCTTTATTATTTTCTTTATTCTGCTAATTTTGAGTTTAGTTATTCTCTTCCTTTTCAAGTTCCTTGAGATATAAAGTTAGGTTGTTGATTTAAGATCTTCTCTTTTAACATGGGTATTTACCACTATAAACTTTCTCTTCCACTTTTGCTGCATCTCATAAATTTTGATATGTTTGTAATTTAGTTTTCTTATGTCTAAAGATATTTTCTAATTTTCTTTGTGATTTCTTCTTTGACCCACTAGTTATTCAAGAGCGTGTTTCTTAATTTTCACATACATGTGAATCCTTCAATGTTCTTTTTGCTATTGATTTCTAGCTTCATTTTATTGTGTTTTATTATTATAATTTATACTAAAGTTCAGTAAATATTTGCCAGTTTTCACATACATATAAATGTCCCATTATTGTGACCTTTTTCAAATTTTTGAAGCCTTAGTAAAAGTGTAAAAAGGCAATTTATTATGGCATAAGAAATAAGTTAACAATACAAATGATTATACAGAATTTAAAATATCCCTTACCAATGTAGACAAGAATAATGATGAAATAAATGTATTTATTGACTTTTTTCTCCTGGGCTTTAGGCGTTAGGATTTTTGTCATCTTATGGAATAGGAACGGAATATAGTCAAGCCAAGGTAAGGTCATTCTTTTTTTTTCTTTTTTTTTTTTTTCTGAAACAAAACTGATTTATTTTAAAGGGACATTGAATTTAGAGTTTATTCTTTAGGTACAAGGACTCACTGTAGTACAGTGATAGTCAAAGAAGTATAAGATTAAAATACGATAAGTTTCTTAATGTTTCATATTTCAGGTTCTTTATTAAAGGTAGATAAAATCTACTATAAGGATTTTGTGGTGATTAAATAGAATATCATGTATAATACCCTTTGCACAGACTCCAAAGCTCACTAAGACCCCAAAAATGTCATCTGTCTTTACAGAGGAAAGGAATGAAATTTGGAAATCATTTTGTAGTACTTAAAGGTTTATTGCTGTACTAGAAATAAAAAGAAAAGATTAGTTTGAGTTTCAAATTTAGATGACATATGTGTGTGTGTGTGTGTGTGTGTGTGTGTGTATATATATACATAAAAACTATATATATACACATATGTGTGTGTATGTATATATTTTTATTTTTATTTAATTTTATTATTTTTTATTTTTTTAACTTTAGGCACTGATATATTACATCTTTGGAAGTGCTGGAGGAAGCATGGTATCCCAGATGATTTTGGTTTGTAAATTAAATATCCCTTACCTCAAGTGGCTGTGTGATGAATATAGCATTGTCAGAATATTAAGAATATATTTGCCTATTTTTTAGGGGTACAGATATTTGTCAGGAATCAATGTGCTACAAAATTGTGAAATTGCCCTATATAATTACAAGAATGTGGCAGATAATAGTGAGTAATTCACATAATTTATTTTAAAGTAAACAAACTTGCCAAGAAATTTTAAAAAGTAAATCAATGTCAATTGACATACTTGTATTTATGAAAGTATTAAGAGACTAGCTTTTAACACATTACAATACAATTCTTATAATATTATACAATGTAGAATTCTCTGATTTCTTAATAGTTACTTATCAAAAAGTTTTAAATGATTGTGCTCATCTTCTTTTTATGTTCGTACATGTCCCAAAACAATTTTGGTTTACTTGTTCTTGTGATGTTCTTTTTTTCCTACTAAGACTTTGAATGTAGCACCAATAAATATTAAGCAGCTTTCCTAACTCTAACATTTAGAATATGGGATGACTTTTAAAAATTCCTGGAGGAATGGATATAATGTACATACATTGGTGATCTATCTCTATCTCTGCACTTGAGAACAATTTAAGTAATCGTTATTTTATTACCCTATCCTTTGCGTACAAAAAATAAAACATGAGATGAATATGTGTTCCTAGAATAATTTCAAAGTTGTATGTAACATCCATCTTGCAACATCACTGAACCAGACTACATAATATAATATTAAATAAAAGTCTTCAAGAAGTAAATAAGGTAAAGTTTATTGGTTAATTTCTATAATTAGAATAACATCTAACTACACATTTCTAGCATTATTAGGATTTGAGTAAAGAAAGAGAAAAAACTACTTTTGAATTTAAGATGCTAGCAAGATCATTTCATATACTTAATAAAACTAGAATTACTATATGTGTAGTTCAAATTGCACACTTTGTTACGTTTATTCAAGCATATTTATCTTTATATTTATTTTCAGACTATCCATAGGAAGTAACTAAGGAGCAGTCATTGCTCTTACACTGTAGTTTCATTTTCAGAAAAAGTCAGTGGCAGAAGGTGTCAGTCGCCTGCTCCTAAAATCTATAAAATCTGTCTTCTTTTCTTGAACTTGCTTAGCCAACATCTTCAGTAGGGTCTGACTGATATATGTTGATACAGTATTTGTATAGGTTGCAAAAGTTCCTTGCACTTTTCTCAGAACTGAGTAAAATAAAATCAACACATTTCTATCACCTCAGGGTATTTCCTTTCCGTTAATAGACCAGAGCTCTGCACAATTTAAGGAGAATAGAACTAACAGTACTCCTCTACATTGACTTTTATTTGTTGTAACCTTGTGTATTCTGGCTATTCCATGGCTTGTTTCTATTCACAGTTGCTGATGAATTGGAAAAAAGTGAAGGTATTCCAGTGGAAAAAGTGAGACTAGCTGAGAGACCTGAAAATCTGAGTTCTAACAGTGAGATCCTGGATTGGGATATATACCAATACTATAAATTTTTGGCAGAAAGAGGAGATGTTCAGATACAAGTAATGTATAAAGACAAGCTTGAATTTTAAGAACATGCAAATTACAAGGGGCTTGATTCTCTCTGACACTTGAAGGGGTTAACAATGCCCCATCCTAAATGGGAAGAGGAAGAGACACTCCTCCTCTTTATCCTACTCCTTTTTTGTCCCCTGCCTCTTATAGTTCCTGTGGCCTATGGAAGAGCTAGTTGCCATAATAATGGCAATATTTTTTTATATTTTTCTCCTAAAAAACTCATTTTTAAAAAACCTAGGTCTTTTTATTTTAGTATAATTTTAATTGTTAAATTTATTGGGGTGATATTGGTTGCTAAAAATTACATAGTTTTCAGGTGACGATTCTATGTATTGTATTATGTGCTCACCATCCAGTCAGTTCTCTTTTCATCACCAAATACTTGATGCCCCCTCCTTCTCCCCCAACACCTCACCCTTTTACCCTCAAGTAACCACTAAACTATTGACTGTGTCCATGAGGTTTTGTTTCTTTGTTACTTATATTCCACACATGAGTGAAGTCACATGGTTCTTGATTTTTTTTTCAAACTGACTTCTCTCACTTAATATGATGATCTCGGGGTCCATCCATGTTGTCTCAAATGGCAGTATTTCATCTTTTCTTATTGCTGAGTATTATTCCATTGTGGAAATGCACCACAACTTCTTTATCCAGTCATCTATCAAAGGACACTTTGGTTGTTTATATGACTTGGCCACTGTGAACAGTGTTGCAATGAACACTGAGGTACATATACCTCTGTGGATTAAGCTTTTCAAGTTTTTTGGTAGATACCCAGAAGAAGTCTTGCTGGGTCGAATGGTAATTCTAGTCTTAATTTTTTGAGGAACCTCCATATTGTCTTGCATGGTGGTTGTGCTGATTTACATTCTCACTAGCAGTGCATGAAGGTTTCTTTTTCTCCACAGCCTCCCCAGCACTTGTTATTCTTTGTCTTGATGATTATAGCCATTCTAACAGGTATGAGGTGGTATCTCATTGTGATTTGAATTTGCATTTCCCTAATAGCTAATGAAGTTGAGCATTTTTTCATGTAACTGTTGGCCATTCGCGTGTCTTCATGGGATAAGTGTCTGTTCAGGTCTCTGCCCATTTTTCAATTGGATTGTTTATGGCTCTTTTGGTTGCTGTTATTGAGTTATATGAGTTCTTCATATATTTTAGATATTCGCTCCTTATCAGAGATATTGTTTGAAAATATTTTCTCCCATTGAAGTGGTTGCCTTTACTTCATTGATGGCTTTCTTTGCCATGCAGAAGCTTCTTAATCTTGTTTGATATAGTCTCATTCATTTACTTCTGCTTTTACTTCCCTTGCCTTTTAGATCAAGTTCATAAAATCCTCTCTGAACCCAAGGCCTGTAAGTTTAGTATTCACGTTTTCTTCTATGCAGTTTATTGTTTTGTGTTTTATATGGAGGTCTTTGATCCATTTTTAGTTACTTTTGGTATATGGTGACAGTTTGTAATCCATATTCATTCTTTTGCACATGGTTTTCCAACTTTCTCAGAACCATTAACTAAAGAGGCTTTCTTTTTTCCATTGTATATTTTGTGTTCCTTTGTCAAAAAGTATCTGTCCATATATTTGTGGATTAATTTCTGGGTGTTTTATACTGCTCCATTGGTCTATATGTCTATTTTTTTCTGTCAGTGCCAAGCTGTTTTGATTATTGACATTTTGTAGTATAGAGTAAAGGTGGGGAGTGTGATGCCTCCAGCCTTATTCTTTTTTCATAGGGTTGCTTTGGCAATTAGGGGTCTTTTGTTGTTCTACAAGAATCTGATAATTTTAAATCTGTTGCTTGAAAGAATGTGTGTGAGATTTTAATGAGAATTACATTAAATCTGTATATTGCTTTGGGTAATATGGCCATTTTAACTCTATTGATTCTTCCAATCCATGAACATGGAATATCTTTCTGTCTTTGTGTCTTCTTCAATTTATTTTAATAGTGTCTTATACTTTCCCATGTATATGTCCTTCGTGTTCTTTGTTAACTTTATTCCTAGTTATTTTATTATTTTTGTTGTGATCACAGAAGGTATTGTCTTTTTTTATTTGTTTTTCTGAAGTTTCATCATTTGTATGTAAAAATGCAATGAAATTTTTGTACATTGATTTTGTACCCTGCAACTTTACTGTATTCATTTATTATTTCTACTAGTTTTCTGGTGGAGTCTTTAGGATTTTATATATAATGGATCATGTCACCTGCAAAAAGTAACCGTTTAACTTCTTCACTCCCAATTTGGATGTCCTTTATTTTTTTCTTCTGCCTGATTGCTCTGGCTAGAACTTCTAGCACTATGTTGAATAGCATTGGTAACAGAGGACATCTTGTCTTATTAAAGACATTTTTCTATGACTAGATTTTAGTCATAGAAAAAAAGTACCAACCAATGTTATTTTTAATGGGAATGAACTCTTGCCAGGATCCAGAAGTGTTCTGTCTTTGGGCTTGGGAATGGGAATGGGAATGGGAATGGGAATGAGAATGGGAATGAGACGGCAATTGCATGATCTTTCAGAGACAAGAGTCAAGACCACCAGAATGATGTGCCCAAGGATTGCTGTACACCAGCGGGTCATTCATTAAGA
Organism: Craseonycteris thonglongyai; assembly: GCA_004027555.1. Lineage (NCBI taxonomy): Eukaryota > Metazoa > Chordata > Mammalia > Chiroptera > Craseonycteridae > Craseonycteris > Craseonycteris thonglongyai. The sequence goes on along the minus strand of PVKE010013555.1, from coordinate 13,056 downwards.
AGTCATATGCTCAGCATCACACATTTAGCCAATAAAAGATATAGTCTGAAATGTTTTCCTGCTTCTATAAGACATGCGAATTGCTTCCAACTGGATAAACCTATTATATAGTAAAATCACCAGGTAAACAGTTTTATTTAAATTAATACCACTGCTAAAATAATTTTTCAAAATCATTGCTCCTAGGTATCTCTTGGACAACTACATCTAATTGGGAGAAAAGGTCTAGCTCAGGACTACTACGTAAGTCAATCTCAAGATTCTGTCATGTGCGGTGGGGAGGACAGTGGTAAGGGAGGACAGTTGAACAGCAAAAAGCTAACAGGGTGTGAAAGAGTTGCTGGGGAAAGCCCACTGCTGCTTTCTTAGTCAGATCAGCTTCCCAGCTGTTGAGAAAGAAGAAAGTTCACCAGAGACAGCACTGGTCCTCCTTGCCTCCAAGTACAAATGGGTAGGTAGCAGAGGCTTCTGAAGGAACAGTTAGTTGGGGCAGGGATTCTTCCAGGCTTTTTCTAACCTAGCCTCTTCCCAGCTGAACACACTTTTGAAATGGGATAAGGTCAGAAGGATATCCCCACCTGCCTGTCCTGGACTTGCCCATCGCCCACAGGCCACCTGAGAGCTTCTTGGGAAAGAACCTGAGGACCAATCTCAGCCTCATTTGGCTAAATCAGAGGACATACTGTAATCAATGTAATTAGAAGTATTATTAAGCATCTTTCTAAGTTTGCAAAGTTCCTTTCAATCATTTTACTAAACTTACCTTATCCCAGTGAGGTTAGGAGATTAACAATTCAAATTTCGTGGAGGAAGAGCAAATAAACTTGACCTACATGGGCTCCTCCTTTGAAACATACTAGAGGCCCAGGGTAAGGTCTTATTTCAAGGTCCCAGATCCCCAAGGATCTGGGGAAGTAACTAGGATTCTTTTTTAAAGATGATTTTGTAGCCCTTGTCATTTTATAGGAGCTATGTGCTCATTGTCTCAAAAAAACACTTATCTTATTTCAACATGCTACTTTATAAGGTGGTTACATAAAGGAGTGATTGATTATGACTTTCCATTTCACTTTCCATTGTTATTTTATGAACATATCTTTAGTACTATAGTTTTAGTTTGTTTCATATGAGATATAGTATATATTAGGTAAATGTCAAAATTAATTTCATAAAATGTGGTCAAAATAAGTAGCAATTAAAATAAGCCTATGAGTCCTAAGACAGCTCAGTTGAGAAGGTCTTCAGATTTTATTATCCTCATCATTAGCCAAGGTTATAGTTCCTTCAATGGGAAGTTCTGGATTCACAATATTACTCTAATGTCAGATTTCTGCCTGCAATAAGTTTCTCACATTAACTGTAGGATGGATAACTGGGAAGAATGTCTCCATTTTTCATAAACATATACAGTGTTCCCTCGTCACTTCGCACTTCATGTTTTGTGGCTTCAGTGCTTCACGGTTTTCCCAAAATATTCGTCAAAAATATAAAAATGAAAAAATACCACCCTGTCGGCAGCCACATGGCGGAAAGGAGCATTGTGTCATGTGGATGCGCGAGAGAGAAGGATCCCTGCATGTCAAACACAGAGATGAGCTGACTCCGAGTCCATCCCACGGGCTCTCATAAAGGCACGGGATTGGGTTCCGGGGCGACATCGACCCATGAGAGGACGAGTGGCTTTATCCCTGTGAGGTGATTGTCTGCGCATCATCGCAGCCTCACCTGGCACCTTCTCTTGTTGTATCTCGCCAGTCTTATCCATGATGTTGACTGTCTCGCATACTGTATTTTAGTGTTGTGTTGGCGATCACTTGTTTTGTTTAAGCGATCACTTTTTTTATTAATGAAGCCCTTATAAGGCCGCCTAAGCGCTGTGCCCCTGCGAAAGCTTCCTCAGGGGCGCCCAAGAGGAAGAAGATGATGACCATCAGCGAAAAAGTGAAACTTTTAGATATGATCAAAGAGGGCAGAAGTGATGCATCTGTGGCACGCCATGACGGGGTGAAGGAATCTACAGGGCGGTCCATCAAGAAAGAGGAAGCAAACATCCGCAAAACGGCTTCCATCACCTTCAATAAAGAAGCGAAACGTGTGGTGACTCCGCGTAATAACAGGATTGTGAACATGGAAGCTGCACTGGCATTGTGGATTGCTGATGGCAGGAAAAAGACAGTGAGTTTGGACACTAATATGATCAGGACAAAGGCCAAAGCTCTCTACGACCAAATCTTGCCCGATGATGACCATGAAGAGGCTGAAGAAGGTGCTGACGAACCTCAAGCCAGTACTAGCGCTGCCAGGAGGGATTCGCCTCCTCGAGGACGAGGCTTTTCAGCCAGCAAAGGCTGGTTCAAAAATTTCAAAAAAGATACGGCCTCAGAAACGTGCTTCTGTATGGTGAGGCTTCCTCTGCTGACAACGATGCTGCTTGTCGTTACGTGGAGGAAAAGTTTCCTAACCTCATCAGTGAGGGAGGCTACCCCTCCCTCACTAAAAACGAAGAGGAAGACGAAGAAGAAACTGAAAAGCGTGGCCTTACCCTGGAGAATCTGCAACAATTGTGCAACATGGCAAGAGCGATGCAACAATTTGCACAAGACATGGACGACAATAGGGTTCGAGCTGTCGAGTTCAGCCATCGCGTGGACGGGGTGATGTCCTTGTACAGGGGAATTTTGAAGGAAAAGAAAAAACAAAGACAACAACGACCCATCACCATGTTTCTCTCCAAGGTAAGGCCCCCGGCTCTCCCATCAGCGCCTCCAGCAGAAGCGTCTCCGAGGGAGCCTAACGCTTCTACGAGTCACGTGAGCGCCTCTCCTCCGCCCCCCACACGAGACTCTCCGCCTCTCTCAGAAAGCCATGTTGATTCATGTTTATCACTGTAGAAGGTTTTGTCATTAACCTTATTCATTAGCACTGACACCTTTAAGTAAATACGTATACTGTTGTAACTTTGTCTTAAATGAGTAAAGTATGAATACCGTTTACATATTTAAAACATTCTTGTACCCACATACACGAACATTCCTAGGGGCCAATCCTACTTCGCGGGTTTTCAGCTTTCGCGGAAGGTTCTGGTCCCCATTAACCGCGAAAAACGAGGGATCGCTGTAGTTTGATTGTGAAGGTACTGAAACCTCAGCTACAGGGAATATCCACTAATCTTTGTACAGTACATTAAAGCCCTACAAAGCTTTGTACTCCACCCATCATGAACACCAGCTGGGAGCTGTAGCTGCCTCTAGGTGATGGTGAACTGTTATCCCAAGGCTGGTAATGAAAGATTCTAGTGCTATAATGGTAGCAGCCAGGCAGTTGGGCATCACCCATGGTCCAATCAGGTTCTCCAGGCTCATTCACAGGTGTTTATTATCTCTATTTTACAGATTAGGAGCTGAGACTGGAGAGATAAAGTAAATTGTTTCAAGTCTCACAGCTGGGTAGTAAGGTTGTTATGAAGCAGAAGTTGAACTTGGGGCTTCAGAATTCAAAGTCTATGCTCTTTTTATTAATCCTTACTTTCTTTTGACATGGACAAAAAAGAAAAATTGTGGCATCTAAAAGCTAGTTTCCTCATTTATTAAGCAATAAGAAGGAATGACACCATCTCTTAGGTTGCTTTGGCTCTTTTTAATGGTGGTTTGGGCCCCATGCTTCCCATCCAGATATCTCAAAGAGACTGGTTTAATTCCAGAACCATCCCCATGGTTCAGCCACATTCTGGAACAAGCACAGGATGGTCCTTGCTGCTTTCCTCATCCTAATAAACTGGAACTTACAAAGGGGAAGGGGGGGCTCCAGTCAAGGTCTCAGAGCTCAAGAATGGTTGGCTTATGCATCAGTTAGCACTAGGCCGTATAGTAAACCACTCCCAAATTTACATGGCTTAAAACAAAAACCATTTATTTAATTCATGATTTTGGAGGTCAGCAGTTTTGGTTGGACTCAGCAGGGTTGTTCTGGTTGGGCCAGGTTCAACTAACATTGGCTGGGCTTGCTCATGCATCTATAACTAGCTAGAGTATTGGCTAGGGCTGGCTTGTTTATGATGGCCTCATCTGCAACAGCTAGGATGACTGGGTTTCTCCATATGCCCTCATCCTCTAGCCAGTTGGCCCAAGCTTTCACATGACAGTCAAATTACTTTTGTTCTAAGGTTCTGAGAACACAAAAGTAGAAGTCCCTTGAGGCCTATGATCAGAGTTCACAAATCACTTCTGCTACATTCTTGCATCCAAAGCAAGTCACAAGGCCAGCCAGCATTGAAGGGAAGGTAAAAGAACTTCTTTCAATAGGAAGAACTGCAAAGTATTGTGGTTATCTTTGCAACAAACTTAGTTAGTTGCAACAGAATCAACTTGGAAAGGTATGGGAGATGCAAAAGGGAGAGAGAAGATAAAAGGATAAACCCAATTTCTAACGACTGTTAACTGCAGCTCTTTCCCTGGCTGACTTCTCATTCTTCAAGTCTTACTCAGAGAGAGAGAGAGAGAGAGTTGTTGATCAACTCTACTCTTCCATCACTTATCCTATCACGTTGTATTTATTTTCCTCTAGCCATTATCACTCCCTAAACCAGGCGTGGGCACACATTTTCAGGAAAAGGGCTTCTTCTAATTTTCTGTAAGTGTCACGGTCTACTAGCTCTTTATTTTTACTTGCTCAAGTATATACAGCCACCTCAATTGTGAAGAGCCGATTCTTGCCTTTAGCAGCTGTATGTGTGCCTGCAAAAAATGTGTTTCTTTTATGTTTAGCTACCTCACAGCTAGGCCCTTGGTAATGTGGCATTCATTACAACACTTTTTTTCTTAATTCAGGTGGTCACTCCAAACTTGCTTGGCATTCCACCGATGTAATGTGATCGACGTCTTGCGCATTGCGCCCCTAAACTACATTGATATCACTTTGTTTACTGTCTCCCCAAAGTCGAATGTATCCTATACTCAGGTTAGCACTTGGTACATACTGGTATTAGGTGATTCAGAAGTACTTAACAAATGAATGAATGAATGAATGAATGAATGATAGCATCTTAAGCATTATCTGTTGCTCCTAATCCTGAGAGCCACACTTGAACTGGTATGCTAATACTTCAGTTCAACAAAGGAAATAATTAGTGTAAGTCTCTTTATAAATGTGCCCAGTTTACTGCCTAGCAAATTAAATATCAAAATATCTGGAAAACAACTACCTTGCATTTCTTTTCTCCTCAATATTAATTGAATTAATCTCTCATGAGTTGTCACAACAAGCAACATTGTCACCTCCCCTCCCCCATCACAGATTCTTAATTATTGAAAAGCATTTTATATGTAATTCTTGATTACCTTATCTTCAATTTCTACACATACATTTTAATGCATTTGCAATTCTAGATATATACAGTATCAGAATGAATTGGATCAGAAAAGCTGGGTATTTTGGTACATATTATTAAAGTGGATAAGGCATAATTAAATTAAATGCAGCAGGGGAATAATAATAAAATATGTAAGGGCAACTGCTTTGTCTACCCTGTCAACCATTAAAAAGAAGAGAGTTAATATCACCCGTTTTCAGTATGATTTACAGAGCCTGGGATAAAAGAAATGTTCATAAATGTTTTTAGAACAATACATTTTCTTGGCATTTCATCCTAGAGGAATTGTTACGAACTGATGAAAATAGGGATTTTCTTAGAACCAATGAAAAATCATGCTCATTTTAAAAAAAGAGAGAGATGTGTATTAAAATAATAAAACTTCACTTAGCATAATGCTCAAGACATATTATATTTCATCCTCTCTAAGATACCATCAATTATAAGATACATTATTTTATATTCAACTCAGAAAAAAAACAAAAAACAAGCTGATTCTGGGTGGTGGGCACATAATTCGATGCATGGATAATGTGATGTGGAATTGTACATCTGGAAACTATCTAATTGTTACCAACCAATGTCACTCCATTAAATTTAACAATAAAAATTAAAAAAACAATAAAAACACTGCCAATATAAATTACACAATGCCATTGATGAAGAAATGTCTTGATTTAAAGGGAAGTATATATCTCAGAATTAGTAAAATATGATGGTAGATGCTCAGTAAATATTTGAAGGATAGATGGATGGATGGTGCCTCAATCTGTCCGAGGTGCTCTAACAAAAATACCATAGACTGGGTGACTTACAAACAATGGAAATGTATTTCTCACAGTTCTGGTGGTGGCTGGAAGTCTGAGACTGAGGTACCAGCATGGTGAGGTGAAGGCCCTCTCCCAGTTTGCATACTTATTGTACCCTTGCAAAGCTGAAGTGGCAAGCCAGCTCTCTGAGCCTCTTTTGTATAGATAGGCACTAATCCCACCATGAGGGCTCTGCCAATCACCTCCCAAAGGCTCTACCTCCTAATGCCCTCACTTTGGGCATTAGGTTTTCAATATATAAATTTGGGGGTGAGGGGTCACAAATATGCAGATCATAGCAGATGCATAGATGAATGGATGAATGGATACTTGATCTTAACTCTTTGAGAGCAAGAACTCAGATTGGCTCATACATATCCATCAAAGTAACTTGCATGGTACTTTGACACAGTGTTTAATAAAGTGTTGAAGCAATAGCATTAAGGGCAGGTTAATATAAGTAAAAAGAAACAGAACTTCCAAGCAAGCCATGAGAGTGGAGGGGTATAAAAGAGGGAATTACAGAGAGTCTCAATTCCTTTGGTCTTTATTGGATCATTATGTTGAAGGATGGGAACTTTGGGATTCTTGCTTGCTTCTGGGGAATAGATTATTCTCTTTTAACAATTCAAATCTAGTTTTCCAGAGTAAAACTTTTTCTAAAACAATCTATTGCTATATTTAAGAGCCAGATTCTGAAATTAAACTTTGAAAATGGTTTCATTGAATAATAATACCAGAGCTAAAAGGGACCATAAACATTAAAATCCACTTCCCTTGTTTTAGAGATTTATAAGTTTATCCTTTAATTCATTCATTCCAGAAATATTTTCTGAGTGCCTAACATACAGTAGACCCTGTGCTAAGTACAGATGATTCAATGTTGGTGGAGACAAACAATTAAGCAAACAATTAAATCAATGGGTGCATGCCATGATAGGGAAGGACAGGGTGGCCTGAAAGCACACAGAGGAGGAGAACTTGAATAAGGAGGCCAAGGCCTGGAGATACTGTGATTTACACAACTTATAGTAACCTAGGGTTTTATTTGGGTCTTGACTCAATAGAGACACTCACAAGAAATACATTTTCATACTAATGTGCTCTGATAAATGTCATTGTTAAATCACACATTTGATTATACATTTGATTTATTTACCAATAAATGATTGGTAAATCATGCATTGCAATAACTTGCTCCCATCCAACTGATACATCATTCCAGACATTTTAGTTAGCATTTTTTTCAAGATTGCCTCATGCCCATAAATTTCCAGTAGCTTCTGTTGTCTAGCAAATAAAAGTCCTTAGCCTGGTATTCAAGACTGTTTATAATATGGCCCCATCATATTTTTGCAAGTCTTAGTTTTTGGATATCCTACTGTAGCCATACTGAAGTGATTACTATTTCTTGGATACACCTTGAACATTCTTATCTCCATTCTTTCCTCATGTTATGCCCCCGGCCTGTGATGCCCTCTGCAATGGTGACTCCTCTCCACCTTTTATGAGACCTTTATCACATAAACTCTCCTTCACTCTGAAAGCAGAGTGCCAAATGCATGGCTGCTTACGGGACTCCAGTACCAGCTACATGACTCTTGAGTGTCACTAAATAGGCTCAGATGTTAATAATACCTTTCCTACAGTGTTGTCATGTAACATAGGTAAGAAAAACCTTATAAAGTACTTATCACAGAACTGATTACAATTTCTGTTATTCTGTTCTCTTCTAATTCTTTTTGGTGTTCCTTTTATCCTACCTATCACCCATTGTCTTATTGCTATTTACATATATTCCTTTCTTCTCAGCAGTATTATTACAGGGTAAATGTGAGGACAGTATTTTTTGTTCATCTCTGCATCATCTATAATACCTAGCATACTACCATATACACAGCAAGTTTCAATCATGATTTTGAAGGGATAAATGAAGAACAGAAGAGATGAATGGATGAATAGATGCACGATGTGATGATGTCCAGCACTGATGATATTTGCATTTATGTCCATAAGGCATACAGGCTTTACTAACAAACCTGTGTTTGCCAAATAAGTTAGCAAAATTTCTGGAGCAAATTTACATGTAAAAGAACTACCTGCGTGTCTTCCTTTAAACATTGTCTCATCTTTGGGAAGGAGAAGGCCCTTGTACATCAACCCAGTTAAGGATTTTTAAAGAGCAAAAGAGTTGCATCCTACTAAGAGACTTTGGAGAGTATCTTTATTTCTCATTCCCAGTGCTGATTTCTTTTATTACTCCACGTGGTCCATGTGACTTTCTGAAAAATCAGGCTGAGGCCTAAAGAATGAAGCAGCAAGGACAGGCCATCCCTTATGTGTTCTAGACTAAGTATTTCATTTAATGTTATGACCTAGAGAGAACCAGAGGGTTTGCTAGCCCTATTCAATTTGATTTAGAAAGAATTGGCTTGAAGTTTACCTCTACAGAAAGACCTGGGTCTCAGCAGGTAGCCAGGTGTGTCTGGTCTTATGCATTCTGCCTTTATAAACACTAGGATGCTGCATATCCAATTCTGCCAAGTGTACAAACTGCCTTATGAAATAAGTACATAGTTATTAACATAAAAGCATACTTTTTCAAAATAATGGACTGTTTAGGTCTGTAACTAGGATTCATCTGTCATCAACAAAGCCTTCAAGCCTTTCCAAATGTGAGAAGTCCTCACATTCTAAAGTCATATATATGAGAGCTATACATCCCATTTTTCAAGTTTAGATAGAGTTCAAATAGCACTTGGAATGGGGCCTTGAAGAAAGTGGGTGTTTCACAGATATTTTTTGAATGCATATTGAATGAAGTACAATTTGCTTAAAAAAGCCATCTTGCAGGATATGTTCATGACCATCTATAACACTGTTCCTTTTCCCTCCAGAAAGCGTTGTACTACTTCTTAAAGGCAGCAAAGGCCGGGAGTGCAAATGCCATGGCATTTATAGGAAAGGTACATGCTTCATCTTGATCAATATTTTTCATTTCTTAAAGACCTAAGAAATTAGTGGTATCAACTAATTGAACCCAGTATAGGATACTGAGCTGTAGGCCTTTATCATGGCAGCAGCTGAGTAGGATCTTTGAGTATAAACTGAAGGGCCTGTGGTTACATTCCTGGGGTGATGGTTTAGAAAGAAGCCCTGTAAAACAGAAACCTTTATCTGGGAACAACAAAAATAGCCTTGAAAATACATCTGGCCCAGGGCTTCTTGACTAGGTACAGCTCAGGACCTCTCCCATGACCCCTACCCCTGGCATGTAATGAGAGATCTGGGCCTGGAAAGACATTTTTTAGGGAAAGAACTACTTCGCCAAGTGTCACAGTCCATTAGCTATTTATTTCATTATTCAAGCAGTCACCCCCAAACTGCTTGGCAGGCCACCAGTGAACTGGGATCAACGTCTTGCCCAGCCCAGCTCTAGAGAGGCATGTTCTTTCTTTTTCAAAGACTACTCACTTCCCCAAGTGCTGCCTTGGTTCCCTGCAGCCAGTTTGCATTCAATAGTAACCATGGGGACAAGTGCCCTGTTTCCAGAAGTGATACAAACAGTAAATTTAGACGCAAGGAAACATGAGAAAACACAAGTAGGGCTCATTTGTTTTCGTCCCTGGACAAGGTCATTCCATAATGTATATAGTAGATTATTTCTTTAGTTCCTCCTTTGTTAAAAAAAAAAAAAGGGTGAAATTTTATATGATATAAAATTAATCATTTAAAACTGTACATTACAGTAGCATTCACTACATTCACAGTGTTGTGCAATCATCACTTCTATGTAATTCTAAAACATTTTCATCACCTTCAAACTCCTTAATTTTTTTACCTACTCTGCTAATTTTCTTTTTCTAGATGTATTTAGAGGGTAACGATGCATCACCACAAAATAACACTACTGCTTTCAAGTACTTTTCCATGGCAGCCCAAAAGGTATGTACTCAGTCCATTTCTGAAAACACGCTAAAAAGACTTAGTTGGCTTTTATTACATGCAGACTGGTACTGGAGAGTTGACCTCCAACACCCCATTCCTGGTTCATCGGACTGGGAGAAATTTTGTGTACTGGGGAATAATACTGTTAATAATAAAATATGGGGGGGCCGGGATGGCTCAGTGGGTAAAGCTTTTGCTTTGCAGCCCCTGGGACAGAGGATCAAACCCCAGCTCTGGCCCATGCAGACCCATATGCTGAACTGGAATGTGTTTCCCATGCAGGAGGCCCCCAGTTTGGTCCTTGCCCCCTGGTTTGGACCCTGGCTCATGGGGGTGTGCCTCTCATGTGGGAGGCCCCCAGTCCAGGTCCCGCCCTACGTGGCCCCTGCCCACCTGTGTGGAACAGAATCATGTTGAAAAACTGATGACTTACAAATATGGAGACTATTCTGGGCCCTCACCCTTCTCTCTGTCTCTCTGTCTCTCTGTCTCTCTGTCTCTCTGTCTCTCTCTCTCTCTCTCTCTCTGTTTCTCTCTGCCTCTGTCAAAAACAATATAGGGGAAGCTGGGATGGCTCAGTGGGTTAGGCACTCACTTTGCAACACCGGGGACGGAGGATCGAATCCTGGCCCTGGTCCATGCGGACCCATATGCTGAATTGGGGAGTGCCCCTAGTTCAGTTCTCTCTCTGTCTCTGTACCTCTCTCTCTCTCTCTCTCTCTCTCTCTCTCTCTCTCTCTCTGTCTAAATAAATAAATAAATAAATAAAAGTTAAAAAAACAATATAATAAATCTCTTAAAAAATGGGGTTGAGGAAGTTGGAGAAACATCTTTTCTTGGTAAATGGAAAATGGTAGTGACTTATGCTATCCTAGCAGCAGGCCAGACAGAAGCTCAGGTTTCTCTTTGCCTATACAGTAGATGAGGCCATTTAGCTCAGGAAACAAGAAATAAGGGAGATGAGGACAGAGGAAGGGAAAACTCAATCAATAACGCAATAAATTAAGAACAAAAACAACCAAGAAATGCCACGTTTTCTCCCAAAAGCCAGAAATTGCCCTAGCCTAAGAAGAAGGTTGTCAGAGAGGCAGCCAGGACAAGATGCCTGAGACCATGGTTCTGGAGACATTTGGTTTGAATGCCAGCCTCGCTACTTATAAGCTGTGTGACTATGGGCAAATTACTTAACCTTTCTTTGCCTCAATTCCCCCATCTAAGAAATGGGAGTACAAGAAGATTTGCCTCATATTGTTGTTGTCAGGGATTTATTGCGTTAACACTTCTATGTCTTCTATTGCAAAGTACTCAAAGCACTGCCTGGCATGTAGGCAGTGCTATGTGTCAGCTCTTATTTTTTGCAGCCTGGGGCCAGTTAGGCAGAGGGAACTTCAAAGCATATCCAAAGCAGAAAGGACTGATCTGTGAAGGTATATAGAAATGGTGTCATATGGCTTTTGCCACTGAAGGTTTTGCCCTGGTCCCTCAGTTCATTGAAGCTGTTATCTGTCAAATAAAACTTAGTGGAGAATCCCTTTTGTACCTAAAAAGTCCTAATAGCAACACCCATCAACCTAATTTGGTGAATGGTCTTAGTAAACTATCCTTGCACAATAGTAGATATTTTTGCTGTTTTACCATGTCATACTGCAACACTAGCCATAAAGATGTGCTTAGATTGGGGGAATATTTTCAACTGTTCTCAGTTTTTAAAAACCCACACACTGCTTTATGAGCCTATTTATAAATGACTAGCACTTCAGTGCTGCTTCTATTGTTGTGTAAATTACTGAGGAGGCTGGTTAATGGAGGCAGCCATCTCCCTTGTAATTTATCTGAAATTGTTGCTCAGCAAGACAGTTACCTGGAGTACCATTAGATTAGGATGACAAAGGAAAGCCAACTGAAAAAGAGGTAGAATAATATGAATAGGAAGATCTCTTGCAATCTGGCAAAAATGCTGATTTGTCAGGCCAAAGGAATAATGCCAGTAATTTGGTGTGTAAATTAACCCAGCTCCCAACTATTCAGGGCTGTGTAACTAGCAGTGATCTGAGCTGTCTTCTGTTACACTGTATTTAAGGTAACTGCTCTGAATACATCAGGTAGACAGGGCCACATAGTCCTGTATCATCACTTGGACAATTTATTAGATTTCTCACTTGTGGCCACTACTAAAGTAAAAGGTTTCTGTCTCCCACTTTTTACACACCCATCCTCTTCTTTTACTACTTAAAAAAAGAAGAAGAAGAAAACATTGCTTTGTCAATTTGTTTTTAAGTCATATCAGTACAAAGATGCAAAGCTACAGACTCTATGACCTCTTTTGTCTTTACTCGGAACCATGAACAGTTGTCCAATGTGAGATTGGGCCCAGGTTGGACCATATTCTTGTGGTGTTCTTTCTCACACTTCTGAATACATCAGGTCCATCCTCATCTCTCCATTTTTGTCCTTCCCTCTTCCTTCTCGAGCTCTCTCATTATGACTCCTACATGTCCAGCAGAGCAGTGTTTAATCCTCTCTCCCTTCCTTAAGTCACCCTTACCCTCCTTGACTCACACTGAGAGAGTAAGATTTTAGAATTCTGAGATGGCTGAGAGAGGAAGGCCACTGGAAGATTCTCACTAATGGGAAGGGAAGAATCTTAAGAATAGCTCACTCCAGAGGCCCATTAACTATCAATGGCTGGCCTCAGGAATAAACAGGTTTTTCAGGGGACAGGAAGCCTGACTAGGTTTATCCAAAAACTCCTACATTCCTACCAAGATTCCCCCTCCCCACCTTGAGGAGGATCTCTGACACAGGCCATGTGGACACCAACGAAGTATAAAATCCACGAGAAGCTTTCCCACGGGGAGCACGTGCTAGGTGCAGATAACCCTGTGTGCTCCACCAGCTTAAATAAAATCTCCTTCCTCTAAAGAGTTGTCT
>PVKE010013554.1:0-36482 GCA_004027555.1 Craseonycteris thonglongyai | reverse complement strand
GGTTCGAGCTGTCGAGTTCAGCCATCGCGTTGACGGGGTGATGTCCTTGTACAGGGGAATTTTGAAGGAAAAGAAAAAACAAAGACAACAACTCCCCATCACCCTGTTTCTCTCCAAGGTAAAGCCCCCGGCTCTCCCGTCAGCGCCTCCAGCAGAAGAGTCTCCGAGGGAGCCTAACGCTGCTACGAGTCACGTGAGAGCCTCTCCTCCGCCACCAACACCAGACTCTTCACCTCTCTCAGAAAGCAATGTTGATTCATGTTTATTACTGTATAAGGTTTTGTCATTAACCTTATTCATTAGCACTGACACGTTTAAGTAAATACGTAGACTTGTAATTTTTGTCTTAAATGAGTAAAGTATGAATACTGTTGACATATTTAAAACATTCTTGTACCCGCATACACGAACATTCCTAGGGGCAAATCCTACTTCGCGGTTTTTCAGCTTTCGCGGAAGGTTCTGGTCCCCATTAACCGCAAAAAAACGAGGGATCACTGTATTTCATAGTTAAAGCAGAGCAAACAATTGAGGTATATGTCCCTAGGGAGGGGAGGGTGCAAAAGAGCCCTTAATGAATAGAATTATCTTCTTATCTGAATTTCAAAGGGGACTTTTAAGTCTTTACCAGGAAGGACAGATCTGGAAAAAAAAAAAAGAATTTCTATTGTAAGAACCAGCTTCTGGGAGGTAAAAAAAAAAAGTGATTATTGCTATTTTTATAATTTAAAGCTTGGACTTAAATAATCACAACAAAATAAAAAAATACTATTAACTTTTACTGAAGGCTTATTTTATGTCAATATTTTTATAAGCATTTTACATCTAATCTTCATAATAATTCATATGATATAGATACTATTATTCTCACTTTTATAGATGAGGAAATGGGCATAACAAGATTAAAAATTAAAAAAAAGAAAAGTATGTACTTATAGTCACATAGATAGTAAATAGTCATAGAAAAGCCAGAACCTGGAGCACTTAATAGTCTATTCCAGTCCACAGTGGAGAAACGAGTGGATGATAGTGTAAGAGCTGGTTTCTCTTCCAAAAGGAGAGAAGCGATCAACAATCAGGGGAAGAAGAGAATCAGAGCAGCCTGGGTGAGAGCTAAGACCCCTATGGGGTCTTACATAAGGAAGAATAACAAACCTGAAAGTAATATAATATTGTTAATCAGCTATATTTCAATAAAAATCTTTTAAAAAATAATGAACACCCATTGCTTAAGAGACTAGATATTAATCTAATCAAAATCATTGCACATCAGATCTCTGTTACAGGAACTCTTGCCCTATTCTTACACTTTTATACATAAAATTGAGAGGAGCCTTATCTCTGCTCCTCTCTGTCTGGCTGAGCACTCACAGGGGAGGAGCGAATGGCAGGACCTCACGACAGGGAGTATTGTTCCTCGCTTCCCAGGTTGTAGAGTGCAAGACTGGGACGGTAATCTCAAGGAGAAAACTGTCTAGCATGGCACGGCACACAGAGGCGGCTTGGCAAATACACAGGCCAGCTGCTCAGATTCCCTGTGTCTTGGAGAGCATTAGGACGTTTTTCTATGCCCTGAATGTAAGGTAGGATGGCTGAGGCACCGCAGTGGAGAAGAGGACTTGTAACGGGAAGAGGGGAGTTTGACTTCCCCAGTCTGACTCCTATGCAAAGAAAGAATCTTCTTTTTTAGACTTTTTAAAAAAAGATTAATTTTATTGTTTTTGACAGAGACAGACAGAGAGAGACAGAAAGAGAAGGGGGAGGGCCCAGTCTCCATAACTGAACTTCATCAGTTTTTGACATGGTGGGCGGGGGCTGCTCAGGGTGGGAGCTGGGCTGGGGGCCTCCAGCATGGGATATACCCCCTCGAACCAGGAGCCTAACTGGGGGTGAGGGGAGGGGGGGCAGGGCAGGGACCTAACTGGGGGCCTCCTGCATGAGAAGCACACTGCAGCTCAGCACGTGGGTCCACACAGGCCGGGGCTGGGATTTGATCCTCTGTCCCCAGGGCTGCAAAGTGAGTGCTCAACCCATTGAGCCATCCCAGCTTCCCCCAAGGAAAGAATCTTAAGACTAGTTTTCAGTATGGATTTTTATTTATATTGGTAGTCCACCCTATGGAGATTTGAATGCTGTATATGAAGCTTTACTCTCGATGAAAATTTGACTGTAACTCACTAGAAGGTATATTTAAAAAATAAATATTTTAAAAATTTGCTCAAATTTAAATTTGCCCTATGCATATCTATTTACCTGCAGAAATAAGATGACTGACTAAGTTCATTTCACCAGTCACATAAAATATAGAAGCACCAGCGTACTTTATTACTCAGAGAGGTAAGGTGACCAACCGTTTGGATTTGCCTTAGTGTTAACACAGGAAGTCTTTTGCACCAGGATATCCTCAGTCCTTGGTAAACTGGGACACTTGGTCACCAGCAGCTACGCACAAACCATAAACTCCCTAACATTAAAAGTGTGTAAACGAAGGTGTTAGTCACTAACAATTCAGATGAGTCAGTTCCAGTATGACTGGTTTTCGTTTTGCAGAAGGCAATCATATTCCTACTTAGGCTCTAAGTAGACTTCTCTCATTTGAACTTACAGAAGACCTTTTTGGAGCAGGTCTCTGAATTGTGGAGTTGAAAATTTTCTTGTTTTCTAAAGAGAAGTGAGATATCTAACACTGAAACATGGATAGCTAGGAGCATGCGCCATAGCTCCCCTGGCCACGCAGGGCTAATACAGGTACAGGAGCGTTTGACTCCTTTTGTCACTGTGGAGGACAGAAGTCAAGACTGGACAAGGAGGCTCTGACAGTTTTCTTCACTCTGGCAGAGGCCAGGAGCCAGGGTTTTGGACTCTGTTGTCAGCTCTTTTATTAATTCTCTCTGCAGTCCTTGGCATCATAGCCAAACATCATTTTAAGCTCTCAGCCTGTCATCTCTGGATAATTCTTAGTTATCTCATAGTGCTGCGGGAATTGATTAATATTTATGAACACATTTAAATAAAGACTTGCAGTATAAATATTATTGCATGAGTTGAAAAATTGTTTCTTACATATTATTATGCATAAGAGGAAAATAAGCCATAAGGACTACAGTGTCTTATTGGAAGAGTTTTGAAATAATCATCAGTTCTCTGCTGTTCCCCCTTTCATCTTTAATAAGTGTAGTGTTTTTGTTATTCGATCTTTTTAATAGTGATTTCTGCTAAATGTATTTTATTATTATCATTGTATTCATGCATTTTGTTTCCTGTTAAGTTCACTACAGCTTTGTTTCCACTTAATATTTTCTAAATCATTGACCATGATTTTCTTCCATGAAATTTTGTCTAATATGCCAGGGACATTCATCATTACTGAAGTAAGAGTAACTAACCTGAAAACAATATACTATTGTATGCTAGATATATTTTAATAACAATATGTTTAAAAGGAATGACTATTAAAACCTATTGCTTAAGAGACTGGATATTTATCTAATCAAAATCATTGCACATCAAATTTCTGTTACAGAAATTCTTGCCCCATTCTTACGTTCTTATGTATAAATTAAAAGTATATTAAACTGAGTGAAAATGGGATTCTGAACATAATAAAATTATACTTAAGTATTTGCTTAAACTTATGAATCATATCAAATAGAGAAACAACTTTTTCATAAAATATATATTAGTAACAATTCTCAGAGTATTTGTAATGGTGGTATTTTACAAATGGCAAAAAAATAAACATATTAAATGTTAAAAGATAATTCAGTTCAGAAAGATTATTTTTAAGCATTCTGCCTTATATATTGTGACAGCAAGAAGGTAGAAGTCATTTTAATAACTATTTAACAATTTAACTTCTGTATCATGTTTAGCTTAAGCTCAAGATTATTATCGGAAATGTTTCTCTCATTTCTCATAACTTCAACCTACATAACTCTTTCCAGTCATAGCTGCTATTTTAGTTAAGACACTGACAGTGTTGTCTTCTAGTCCCAGGTGTGTTACATAAGGCTGACAGCCATTTCAGATGGAGTGTTTTGGGCCTCAGTACCTTAGTAGAATCAACACTGTTGCAGAACCTGGTTCTCAATAATGCATATTCAGAAACTTATACAAATCAAATTACCCCCACATGATCAAAATTATGAAATACATGCTAATTTAGTTAATCAAATTCACAGGAGAAGGTCCAATCATTAATTCCTAAAAATAGATATACTTAGTAAGCTATTAGTAAGATACATTCAGGAATGCAAAACAGAGAAAATTATTTAGTGAATATAGAATCTGAAAAAGCTAATTGGATATTATCAAGCAGATGATAACTAATATGTCCTAGAGTGTGACCATTTCTCATTCTGACCAAAATTCTGTAATAATAACTGGGAAGAGACACATTGGAACATTCTTTTTGCCTACTCTTTCTGTTTCTATTTTTAAATTTATTTATAAGTATTTTTTTAATTGTTAAATTTATTGGGGTGACATTGGTTGATAACAATTACATAGTTTCCATGTGTACAATTCTACATTACATTGTTTATGCATTATGTGCTCACCTCCCAGAGTCAGTTCTCTTTTCATGACCATATATTTGATGCCCCTTCCCTATCCTCCTCCCCCCCTGTTTCTTACCCTTCCTTTCCCCTTCCCCTCAGGTAACTACTAAAGTATTGACTGTGTCCATGAGTTCTTGTTTCTTTGTTATTTTCAGTTTTATATTCAATCTATAAGTGAGGTCATATGTTTCTTGATTCTTTTAGTCTGACTTATTTTGCTTAATAAGTTAGTTTCAACATCCATCCATGTTGTCACAAATGGCTATATTTCATATTTTTTTATCACTGAGTAGTATTGCATTGTGAAAATGCACCATGACTTTATCCTGTCATCTATCAAAGGACACTTTGGTTCTTTCCATGACTTGGTCACTGTGAGCAGCGCTGTGATGAACATTGGAGTACATGTATCTTTGCGAATTAAGGTTTTCAAGTTTTTTGGCTATTGACATACAATATTATACTCA
This sequence comes from Craseonycteris thonglongyai, assembly GCA_004027555.1. Lineage (NCBI taxonomy): Eukaryota > Metazoa > Chordata > Mammalia > Chiroptera > Craseonycteridae > Craseonycteris > Craseonycteris thonglongyai. The sequence continues at coordinate 31,456 of PVKE010013554.1, read as the reverse complement.
TTTACAGTGTACTATATGGTGATTAGATACTTATATAACTTATAAAGTGATCACCCAATAAATTTAGTACCTTATCTGTCACATATGAGTGGATGTAAAATCCTTCTATAATTACATGACAAACTTCCTCATAACAAACAAACAAATTACATTTTCTAGGTTCTACTTCAAAAGGATATTCCCTTTTTTTAGGGAGCACTCTCAATCTTTTGCTGAGATTTAGGAAGTGCTCTAATCTTTTTTTTTTAAAGATTTATTTATTTTATTTATTTATTGTTGACAGAGAGAGAGACCGAGACAGAGAGAAGGGGGAGGGCCCAGAGCAGTCTCCATAGTTGCACATCATTGGTTTTTTTCCTACATAGTTTCACTCCACAGGTGGGCGTGGGGCTGCACGGGGCAGGAAATGGGCTGGTGTCTCATCCCAGTGAGAACTGAACTGGGGGCACTCCCCAGTTCAGCATATGGGTCCACTTGGGCCGGGGCCGGGTTTCAATCCTAGGTCCCTGGGGCTGCAAAGTGAGCGCTTAACCACTGAGCCATCCCGGCTTCCCCAGGAAGTGCTCTAATTTTACCAGTAGTTTATCTTATACTCTCTTAGATGCCTCTCCTCCAACCCCACACATTAAACTTTCCACAGATGTCTGACTTTATTTAGGTTGTCAGTCATTATGTGTTAGGTTAATCTTCTATACAAAACAGCCCTTAAAATCTTTGAGAAATAACTTTTGTTGTTTCCCTTAAAATTTGTGAGAATGAAGACAACAAAGGTTATTTCTCAATTAGATTATATGTATCTGTTTGGTCAGTGAGGCTTTGCTCCATGTTTTGCTTAGCCAGGGATCACCCCTCGTCTGAAACATTGTTATCATGGTAGGGGACAGAATTGCACACTTACCTTAAACATTCTTACCTGGAAGTCACACACATCAGTTCTAATATTTCATTGGTCAAAGCAAATCATATGGTCATGCTTATCTTCAAAAGGATGAGAAAGTACAATTCTACCATGCGCTTGGAAGAGAAGAACTAGAAATATATTTAAATAGCAATAATAAATACCACATCTAGTCATTTTGATTAATATTTTCCTTTTTAAAGAGTGATATTTTCAGATTCTATTCTCAAATTCAGGACTCAATGGCTCAGCAAATATTCAAGTGTCATTTTTTTTCAATGTACTTTTCTAAACTCTGTGATGATAGGAAACTGAAACAAGTATAATTCTAAAGACTTGTGTATAATGGAGCACAGGGTCTTATAGCATTTGGTACTTCTGCTACATAGCTCTTAGCAAATGATCATTAATTATTTCTGTAATACTTTGTGTAATGCAATCTCCTCCATTAGCATATTAGTTCTATATAGGATACAGGCTGTATCTCTTTTCATGTCCATATTCTCAAGAACACCATGCTTGATATTTGGAAGATGATGTTTGATGACTATGTGTTGAATAAATTATTTTTAAAAAACTGCTGAGGAAGTCAAAGAGGTAGATACTACTTCAAAATGTATACCTTATTTATATTTGTATCTCCTTTTGCACTGACAATATTTATCTGGTCACATTTTGGATTGCAATTATGTCCTTACACAGGAGAGACTATGACTGTTTTATTTAATTTTGTATTCCCAAGCATTAGCCCAGTGCTGGATCCATGGTAGGAGCTCAGTAAATATTTAACTCAATGAAGTAAGGCTAGTTTAGCCCCAAGAACTACTGAAATAAATAACTGTTATTAGATAGGCCATTGTTGTATAACTGTCACTAGCGTGTGCTTCCTTCAACAGGTCCATTAACAACACATGACTTAATCTTCTAAAGCATGAATATTACACACAGTTGCTTCTGATGGAATAACAAGATGTTTTTGTAATTGAACAAAATTCTGATTACATCTGACACCAACTGGGCAATGGAGTTTTAGCAGATGACTTCCAGTGATTAGAGACAGACCTTTTCCTGAAAACTGGAGTGGAGAATGTTAAGAGGGAGGTTTGTCACATTCTATACACTTGGGCTTAGGTTTGTAGAATCAATTTGTAACACTATTTGTCTGTATTCTTTTAAAGTTCAATATTCTGAAATTTTATTAACTGAGGAGATGTAAAAATGTGCATAGTCAACTATACTGGAATGAATGTTCCTTTCTGAAGATGAGCATACAACACAGATTATAGGCTTTTTGTGCTAAAGTGAAACAAATGCATAAATATCGTTCTGTATACAGCGAACAAGGAAAAAGTAAACCACCTTCTAATAGGCATTTACTATATTGAACATATTTACTTTGATGATTCCCCAAGGAACATTAAGCCCCCGAGACTGGTTACATTTCCAAAATGATCAACTCTATTTTTCAAGGCCTAGGACATCAATTACACCAATTACAAGTCTGTAAATTGCTGTGTCATACACAATTATACATATTATATGGTTTATCAATCTATTTTAGATATAAACATGCTAAAATATCATTATTATGAGCTTACTTATTAAAATGCCAGAGGCTTAAAAAATTTACCCATCCTAAAAAGTCTTTTATTATTTTTAAAATTTTATTAGAAAAATTTATCTTCAGTTGACTAAAATATTTTTTTAACCTTGACTTTAAGTAGTGGGAATTTGTGAGGATAATAGTATTTGGTTTTCTTAACAAACAAATGAAAAGAAATGCTTAAAAACATGAGAATAATAACAATAACCATTAATGTGAACAATAGAAACCTGAATGTGGTTACTTAGAGATAGTCCAATATCAAAATACAGAATGCCAAGTATACCACTTTGTTATAAAGACAAAAAACTGTCTTAGCTGGAAAGGAAATTCTTGAAGCTCTGCCCAATTACTTGGCATGAACGTTGGAAAATTCTAAAGCTGGGAAGTTTAGTATAATTTCTTTTTATGTTTCTATATAAAATCTGTATATATAAGTAAAAACCAGTACATTTGTTGTCATTTATAATGATTAAAATTTTTATAACTTGGGTAACATAAGTAAACATATTACTACATATCTCTTAATTGGGGAATGCTTATTAGATATAAGGCAGTATACTTTTTTTCCTCATGGGTTAAAATTTTATTAATATTATTGAAATTTTGCAAATGCTAAAACATACTAAAAATGCTAAAAACTACTATTGGGTTTTATTGCATAATCGATGCAGCATTATAAGAAAGGGAAGCCTGTGGTTCAGGCTATATGATTTGTGGATGACATACTTAGAAAGATAAAAAATAAATAGCCTAAACTGAGAATTAGGAGTCTAGATTCCTACCTTGATTTGAACATAACTAGGTTCTGGGACCTTGTGTAAGTAAGAAAACATCAAAATGATCCTTAGTCACATAATTTTCTCTCTCCACTCCCCTAGTCTTCCTTCAACCATGTCAAACAATGATTGTATAGAATGCTCTTTTACATAGACCTTACTTTTTGTATAAGCCCTTTCTTTTACGGTATTTATTTTTTAAGTACACTTGATATTCAGTATTATTTTGTACTAATTTCAGGTATCCAGCATAGTGGTTACACATTTATATGATTTATAAAGTGATCCCTTCAATTAGTCTAGTACTTACCTGGCATTATACATAGTTATTACAATATTATTGTTTTTATTCCCTATGCTGTACTTTACAGCCCCTTGACTATTTTGTAACTACCAATTTGTACTTCTTAATTCCTTCATCCTTTTCACCCAGCCCCTCAACACCTCTCTCACCTGTCAACCATCATTTTATTCTTTGTATCTATGAGCCTATTTCTCTTTTGTTTATTTTGCTTTTTAGAATCTACATATAAGTGAGATCATATGGTATTTGTCTATCTCTGTTTGACTTATTTCACTGAGCATAATACGCTCTATGTCCATCCATGTTGTCACAAATAGTAAGATTTTATTCTTTTTGTGGACAAGTAATATTTCATTGTGTATGTATGTATGTACACTCTTCTTTATTCAATTGTCTATTGATGGGCATTTAGGTTGCTTCCATATCTTGGTTATTGTAAATAATACTGCAATGATTATATGGGTGCGTATATCTTTTTAGCATTTTAGATTTCTTCAGACAAGTACTCATAAGTGGAATTGCTAGGTCATAAAGTAGTTCTATTTTTAATTTTTGAGGAACCTCCAAACCATTTTCCATATTGGCTGGACCACTTTGCAATCCCACCAACAGTGCACAAGGGTTCCGTTTTTCCCACATCCTCGCCAATGCTTATTTGTTGATTTAATGGTGATAGCCACTCTGACAGGTATCGTGTGATAATTTCATTGTTTTTTTATTTTATTTGCATTTCTCTGATGGTTAGTGATGTTGGGCATCTTTGCATTTCTATTGGCCATCTGTATGTCCTTTTTGGAGAAATTGATTAAACTTTTTGAAGAGGAGCAGCCATATGGTGGAGAGGAACAATTCTCCTGGCAAGAATGCTGAGTATTTCAGACTTTATTATCTGTAATAAATAGCTCTGTGACTTGAAGCAAGTCACCTCTCATTTCTGGGTTTCCTTTCTTCTAAAATGAGGTAATTGGACCAGGTGATCTTTAAAATCTCTTTCAGGGCAAAAAATCAAAGAGACTAGACAATAACATTACTTTCCAAGATAAGTACTTGTGAGTTGAGGCTGGGTTGATATCCTACTTAGAGAAGCAAGCTGTGATTTGAGTCACTAAACTCTTGCTAAACAAACTGAGGCCCTCAGATTAGCAGCATGGGCTTCATCTGGGACCTCGTTAGAAATGCAGACTCCTCCATTCCACCTTAGATTTACTGAATCGAAATCCACATTTTTACATTATACCCAGATGGTTCACTTTCACATCAAATTTTGAGAAGCAACTGGGCTAGATTAAATTTTGAATGTTGATGCCCACCTAGTTATACTTTGTATCAAAGGTTCTAGGGACAGAAGGTAGCCCAAAGCTCCAGTGAGTTTCCCTTGGCCATCTTCTAGTCCCTCAACCTGAATCTTTTCTTGTTTTATGTGAGAAATTAAGCAGAGTTGAGTTTGCTTCATACTGAATAAGACCTCTTGCAAATACTAAGTGAGGTTGGCCTTCAATTCTTATAACACATCAGCTTTTCTGTTGTCTCTGGATCTTTACATTTGCTTTTCCTCTATCTGAAACACTTTCTTTCACTTCCTGTTTCACTTGTGTAATTCATTTGCTTTCTTCAAATCAGTTTAGATGTTACTCCTTTTTTTCTAACCACTCTCTTTTCCCATATTTCTATTTGGGATTGATTTCTCCTTTATATATTCTAACCTATCTCATCAACAGAGAAGTTGGGGCACACACATGCATACACACGAACACACATGGACACACACATGTAACATATTTCCTAATGAGTCTGTCAACCCACATGACTCACACAGACCTTTTCTCAGACTTCTCAGAGGTCTCCCCATATTGAAAGCAAGAGTCCACCTTGTCCTTGTGGCTAGGACACACCAACTGCTTTGGAACCCAAAGGATTCTAGGATCAGGGAAACTTGCATAAAGTCTGAGATGCCAGAGTTTTATCACACTCTTAAAAGGGGGAGACACATCTTAGAAAGTGCTTTCCAGCCATTGGAGCCTCTCTCCTTGCACTGGCATGGGGTGATCGCCCCCTAGAGGGTAGTATCTGACTAACAGCATATTGTGGCCAATGTAACTTGCTATTATTAATAGATAAACCTATTGCAAGCGTCCATCTACGGCGGCATTTTAATCGATATGAACAAAAGCACTTTGTTTTCTATAGAATTATTTTATACTTTAAAACTTTGTAATGCATTTTTGTATTTTGGAGTCTTTTGACACCAAATCACAATACAACAAATAAAATTGAAATATAATTAATCTACTGGTGGGTGGAGCAAGTTCAATTTTTACTTCACACAAACATAAATTGATATTTTCAATTTATAAAAATTGAAAGGAATATGCAAATGAAGGAAAAGGAGAGACGAAGAGAGGGATACAGCTGGGGATGCTGCTAAGCAATGATGGAGGGGAAGCTGGGATGGCTCAGTGGGTTGAGCGCTCAGTTTGCAGCCCCAGGGACCGAGGTTCAAATCCTGGCTCCAGCTCGTGCGGACCCATATGCTGAACTGGGGAGTGCCCCCAGTTCAGTTCTCACCAGGGTGAAGACCCCGGCCCAGTTCCTGCCCTGTGCAGCCCCACTCCCACCTGTGGAATGAAACTATTTGGAAAAACCAATGATGTGCGACTATGGAGACTGTTCTGTGCCCTCCCCATTCTCTCTGTCTCTGTCTCTGTATCTCTCTCTTTGTCAAAAACAATAAAAAATAAATAAAAATAAATCTTTTAAAAAAAGAAATGGTGGATAGGACAGTAGCTATATGAAGAAAAATTCCGGGGGAAAGCAGAGATGTTTAATATGGAGTTTTAAAGGATGTTTTCCTGTGTATAGTGCAATGTAAACATTTCTTTTAGATGTTCACAAAACCATAGTTTTAGCTACATATGTGGCAATAGTTTTTGGAGTTGGATGTTTAGTGTGCATTTTGCTTTTGTTTGGAGGTGGGATGTTAGCTAAGAAGGTAATAATTTCCTATAACTCTTCTCAGTGGTACAAGGAGAGGACAGATGTACTTAGATATTTTCACAACAATGGTTATTATACTTACTGGGCACCTACCGTGTCCTAGACAATGGATAAATTTTTTTTTTTTATTATTATTTTTTTTAATATTTATAGAGAGTAATTATTTTATCTTCAGTGCATATTTATTTCTATTTTACTTTTGACAGATAGAGAGAGAGACAGAGACAGAGACAGCTAGAGAACCGAACTGTGGGAACTCCTCAGTTCAGCATGTGGGTCCTGCCTGGGCCGGAGCCGGGATTCGATCCTCGGTCCTCGGGGCCTCAAAGCGAGCGCTCAACCCGCTGAGCCGTCCCGGCTTTCCTTGGATAAATATTTTAATTTTTTTCATTTAATTCTCATAACAACTTTGTGAGGTACATGTTACTTTTGAAGAATTTTGGCATTTTACTGGTGAAGAAACTGAAGTTAAGTAGTCAATAATTCATCCAAGACCACAGAGCCAAGAACACCAAGGGAACAGGAATTCTCACCCACAAGCCACGCTGTCTTCCTGTGGCAGTGCATAGGAGACGGAGCACGATGAACAAATAATGCTGCTTGAGTCCATCTTTTCAACTAATTGTGAACCCATCGAACTTCACTGTTACCTAATGTGCATTAGAAAAAACCTCCATGACAATTATGCATAAGAATTGAAAAGAGTTGAACCTCAACAGAGTCATGGCTCTGCTAATCTTACTTTGCATGTGGAGTTTGGAATTAGCCAAGATACTTACAAGACTAACAATAAGAAACTGTAATATTAAAGAATACTTTAATAACGTATGTGCTGATGCTCAGTGTACCAGAAATCTTTTTTTTTATCTCAAGTTTGTCAAAATATCAAAAGAGAAGCCTTAAGAAAACAGAAAACAAACCTCTAGGTGCTTCGGTTTTCTATCATTTGGGGGACGTGTGATGGTCTCTAACGGACTAGAGAGTCTTCTCAGGACTACTGAAATAATTTTGCTGTTAGGTAGATGAGAATTTTGATCAGTGAAGTATACATTTAACAGGTAAGGACAAACCATGTGACTAAACCATGAATAACTCCATTTTAGAAAAGGCTTAGCTTCTCGTAGAGGATCCTATATAAGAATTATTCATTGTTTTTGGAAAGCAAGTTCTTTATCTAATCCCCTGTGCAGATATCTCTAGAATTTTTTTTTTCACTATGTTCTGAAATCTAAATAAATATCCCTATTTCATGTCTTTGATAGTGCCAAGGAATGAAGCAAAAAGCTTTAAAGAGTCTTTTTTTTCCCTTTACAGCTGAATCGACTTATTTGTAAGCAAGAGAACTTTACTGGATTCACATATCTTTAAAGAAGTTCACTGAGGAAAGAAGCTGTGTTTTCTGAAGTGCTGGAAATGCTCTTTAAGTATTGAAAACTTACCTGTGGAATAAAACGGAGTTCTAGGAAAAGTTACCTCACAGGGTGATCTGATCATGAATTCCTCACTGGGCAGGTCATGGTGGGTAGTCACGCTCCAGGCATATAACTTTTTTCCTAAAAGGCTTATCTCTGTCTTAAGCAAGCCCTGCCCATTGTTTCTGTGCATCTAGGTTAACACACTTTTGAAATACTCCTTTTCAGACTCCTCCTTCTAAAATGTGACCCATCATCAAGAGAGCATATAATCCTGTTAATTATCCTGTAATATAATCCCTGACTTGCTCCTTCCCATATCCTTGTAATCTTCCTCACCTTCCCACTGTCCCTCCTTAATTCCAAATGTATGAAAGAAACTGCAAACTGTCTTACTGGAGAGAATTTGAGATCTTGCTTCCTGGCAATTATCTTCAGTTTGGCTCAAATAAAATCTTATAAATTTTTTTTACAGGTTTAGATGTTCTCATGTCAACATAGCCTTTGAATACAACAGAATGAGTCCAGTGTTTTTTAGTGATGGCTGATGTTTACAGTTGTTCATTGTTATTGGGCAGGAATGCTTCAGTTATCAATAGTAAAGATCTGGCATGCCAGGGCACCTCAAAGTTCATGTCATTCAACAGTTTTAGCTGGTTATAACCAGTTGTGGTGAAACAGCATTTGGCTTTGGTATCTCCTAAGTGCTGCAGTAAGTGAAAAATTTCCCCTTTGCAATAGCCATTCTATATGAAAGAAGAGATTGAGGTTAATTTGGCATCTTTTATTTTCTATTTGAGTTCATGTTCGCATCTAATAATCACAGCTTTCTCTTAAATTTCAAGTGTCACTCAAAATGTCTGTTTTTTTTCTAGTCTGAAGATTATACTCTTTGTTGAGAAAACTGGAATATATCTGGAATTAAATTATTACTACCTGTGTCAAATATTAAGGCTAGCCCATCATCATTATATTTCACTGTATATAACTTAAGTGCTCCATAATATATTTCATATTCTTTAGTTCATTCTAACTGATTCTTGTCATTTCTCCTAGTGTCAGGATAGTATTTGGTCCCACTGGAGAATACTAAATGAGAGACTGATGAAGGCTAAAATGAAACAGATAAAGGATCTCAAGTACCAGACTACATTGGAGCCAAGCGAAAATTCTGAATTTTGTGGCAAAGATCCTATTTCCAAATTAAGGTCATATTCTGAGGTATTGAGGGGTAAGACTCCAACCCATCTTTTTTGGGGACACAGTTCATACCTTAACACATGCTAAAAGAGAAACTATGTTTGGTAGTTTTGCTACTCTAGACAGAGTGGCTAGGAGTAACTTACTTCTTTAAGGGTATATTACCTGCGTTCAGAGCAGAAGGATCTGTGTGCATAAAAGGTATGAACAGTAGCATTCTTGGCTGGGAGAGTGGTCAGTAAAAGTCACTGGTTAGAAAAAGGCTTTTGCTATTGCCTCGGTGAACAGAAACATGGTGTGGCAGCTGGACCAATGGAGAAATGTGAGATGGAGAGGAAGGAGCAGGATGGAGACAGATCAGGAATGGGCCTTGTTATTTCAAGTGAATGGAAAGCTATTGAAAAATAGATCTGATTTATACTTTTAAAGATTATTTTGGCTGCTATTGGAAGAATAGGTCATGGTGAAACAAGAGTAAAAGCAGGGAGATCTCCTATGCATCGGATGGCATTCTAGATTCCCTTTTTTTAAATATATTTTTATTTCTTTATTTATTTTTGACAGAGAGAGAGAGAGAGAGAGAGAGAGAGAGAGAGAGAGACCTGAACTGGGGAAGCTCCCAGTTCAGCATATGGTTCCGCACGGGCCGGGGCCGGGATTCGATCCTCGGTCCCCGGCGCTGCAAAGTGAGCGCTTAACCCACTGAGCCATCCCGGCTTCCCCTAGATTCCCTTTGAGATACAAAGAAATATGAGGTATAGACTTATCTTCAAAGACAGAGAAAATTGGTTGGAAAAAACAACACAATAGATAAACAGATGTTAAACTGCATAGATATTAGAAACTATGTTTTAGATGAATAATATTCATTTGTTTTCTGTCAAGGTATATTTATTAAAAACCTATTAAGTCATTATTGGAAATAAAAGAAGGCTTCAACAAGTATGTTAAGAGCTTAGACTCAATTGGAAGACAGGAGACAAAAGAGAAATGAATACAGGAAGTAGTTAATTCTATTGAATAAAATAGTCAAGAAAAAATAAAGAGGGTGATACCTTTTCTGACTCTTCAAAGATAAGCAAGTACCAATCTGGCAAATAAATTGGAGGTCAGTAAGGGTAAGAAAAGGTAGAGGAATTAGCGAAAGCCATACCAGACAAAAGGGAAGGCTTAATAAAGATCAACATGTGTAAGAAAGCAAAGGACATTAGAGACTCTAAGACTTATGTGGGTCCACAGCAAGAGGTTAGAGAAGACCAGATGTGGTGGAGATTTTCATTTTTATTTTGTATGGCTTCCTAAAATGTCTCTTTTCTACACGTGGGGAATCTGTTACTGTGTGAGTTAAGGAGACAGAGTCCCTTTGTTCAGTATGCAACCTATCTCTTAACCTTGGCAGCTGGTTTCTGGGTAAAACCCTCTGGAGGGGACAGTGTCATCTAGTATCCAGTGGTGGTGGAGCCAGTGGCAATGCCCAGTGTCCCTTGATGATGGTAGTTCCCTCACTAATCTGTTGTCCTTATGGCAAGATTCCGAGAATGGTTCTGGCCACCCACCTTCCCTTTCTTTATTCCTGCTGCCTTTCCAAGCTTTGTCCTTTAGTTGTCCTGTTTATTTTGAGAACCACTTGAATTATTTCAGTGTATATTTTATTCAACATTTGTGGGCCCAAATTGGTTTCTTTTTTTGTTCAAGAATTCTGACTGATATACAGCAGAATACATTGGAGTTAGGCAGGAGTGAGATGATGAAGGGCCTCACATATCTTAAACGTGGCTCTATCCTCAAGGCAGTGGATAGCCATTAAAGAGTAACTTTTTTATAATTAAGCTTTTAATTTTCAGGTAAGTATAGATTTGTATTTGATAGAAATAATATGGAGTTGTCCCATGGATCCTTTACCCCAGTTCCCTCAATGGTAACATCTTGTAAAACTACAGATGTTGACATAAATATAACTAAGATATTGACATAGATACAGTCAAGATACAGAACCTTGCCATCATCACAAGAATTTCTTATGTTATCCTTTTATAATTACACTTAGTTTCTTCTCACCTCCCTTAGCTCTGGAAACCGCTAATGGAGTCTCCATTTCTATAATTTTGTCATTTCAAGACGTGCTATGTTGTTATGTAAATTGAATCATACAATAAATAAGCTTTTGTGATCAATGTTTTTATGCAGCATAATTTCCCTAGAAATTATCCAGATTGTTGTGTATACCAATACGTAGTTTGTTCATTTAATTATTGAATAATAGTCCATTTATGTATATATTACAGTTTGTTTAACCATTCACCCATTGAAAGGCATCTTTCTTTTCTTTTTTCTTTTTTTTTTTTTTGACAGATAGAGACAGAGATAGGGAGAGACAAAGAGAAGGGGGAGAGCCCAGAGCAGTCTTTATAGTTGTACATCATCAGTTTTTGATATGGTTTTATTTCATACAGGTAGGCAGGGGCCAAGCAGGGTGGGAACTGGACAGGGGCCTCCCACATGGGAAACTTGCCCTGGGGAGAACTGAACTGGGGGTCTCCCACATGGGAAGCACACCCCAGTTCAGCATATGGGTCTGCATGGGCCAGGGCCGGGACTTGATCCTGAGACCCAGGGTTGCAAAGTGAATGCTTAACCCGCTGAGCCATTCCATCTTCCCCTGAAAGACATTTTAATTGTTTCTAATTGGAGCAATTATGAATCAAGCTGCTCTAAACATTTGTATATGTTTTTGTGTGAACATATGTTTTCATTTCTCAGGGATAATTGCCCAGTAGTATGATTGTTACTTTGTATGATAGTCTCATGTTTAGTTTTATAAGAAATTACCAAACTTATCCAGAGTAACTGTATCATTTTTACATTCCCACCAGCAATGTATAAGTGATTAATTTCTTTACATCCATACTATCCTCACTTGGTGGTGTGTTATTTTTTATTTTAGCCATTCTTTTAGATGTGCGATGGCATCTCATTATGGTTTTAATTAGCCTTTCCTGATGGGTAATGATGTTGAACATATTTTCATGTGCTTATTTTCCATCTGTATATATTCTTTAGTGAAATGTCTATTCATGTCATTTGCCCATTTTAAAATTGGATTGCTTATTTTATTACTGTTGATTTTGGAAAGTTCTTTGTGAGATATGTGATTTCCAAATACTTTACATTTTCTCCCAGAATGAAACTTGAATTTTCATCCTTTTAACAGGATATTTTACAGAACAAAATATTTAATTTTGATGAAGTCAAATTTATTAATTTTCCTTTTGTGGATAGTGCTTTGGGTGTTAAGTCTAAGAACTCTTATTTAACCCTAGATCCTGAAGTTTATCTTACATTTTTTTTACAAGTTTTGTAATTCTATATTTACATTCATATCTGTGATCTATTTTGAGTTAATTTTTGTATAAGGTATGAGACTTGGTTGAGGTTCAATTTTTTTTTTTTTTTTGTGGTGGTTGTGGGGGCTGTTTATTGACAAAGCTATCTTTCATCAATTGAATTGCTTTTCCACCTTTGTCCAGAATCAGTTTCTCTTATCTGTGTGGGTATATTTCTGGGTTGTATATTCCATTCCATTGATCTATGTGTCTATTCCTCTGATAATACTATGCAGTCTTGCTTACTGTAGTTATGTAATATGTTGGGTATCTGGTGGATTTGATTCTTTTCATTAAAGCATTTTAAAATAGGTACAATAGGTACAATAAAAAACAACATGTTTGTACTCGAGTTAAGATCACTCCGCCCAAAGAGTTGAGGATGGTTGTGGGAACACAGAATTGGAGAGAGAAAGATTAACAGTTTAGAGATTAGTAAAGAGTTGGAAAGAGCCAAAGATATTCTGAGTCAAGGCAGTATTAGTGGGGTGGAGAGGGAGCAGATAAAGAGAGCAAACATTAAATAGTACTCTGAATTCAGAGAATTTGTTCACTGATCATCTATAAGGGTTAAGAAAAAAGGAGGAGTTTAGGGTTCTTTTTAAGCCCCTTATTTGACATGGTTTTGATGGAGGCTAAGAATACATAAAAATAAAATTTTTTTATAGGTTGGTATCTCAGTGATCAGTCTGGGCTGCAGGTGGAGGTTTGAGAGTTATCAACAGTTGAAGCCATAGATGCAGAGGGCATGACTATTCAGTGGTGTATAGAGGAATTAAGGAAACCAGTCAAGGGTTCGAGCAAAAATTCTTAGTTAACATTAACTCTGAGGGATAGAAAGAGGAAGGCAGACCTGTAAGATATTAAGAAGGATTGTGATATAAAGGAGAAAATCAGGAGGACAGCATTGAGGAAGGCCTAGAAGAACCCTTTGTCAGATAGTGAAGGGTAGTCAAGTGAAATGAGAATGAAAAAGGAATGATTTGATTTGGCAAAAACAAGGTATTGGTGACATCAGGTGGACTACCTTCAGAAATGCAGCATGTGATAAAGCCAAATTGAAGTCTCTGAGTGAAAAAGGAAGAGAAAAATAGGAAAAAGAAACATTCACTATTTCTCTGAGAAATGTGGCAAAAGAATGAAGGAGAGAGACAAGGTGGTACCTACAGTGAGATAAACAATTTAATAATTTTTTTTCTTTTCAATGCCTGAGAGATGTGAGCTTGATTATAGGCATCAAGGAAGACACTTATTGAGAGAAACAAGAGAGTTAGCTGATGGAATCAGATCCCACCAGGGGATAATATCAAGAGCAGATATCAGATTTTACCACCTATTTTGTCATTGAAAACATACCAGTTAAGATTAGTCTTAGGTACATATAACAAAATCAAAATAACTACACCTTACGCAGATAGAAGATAATTTGTTTCCCATATTGCAACCAACTCTGAAGGTACGTACTCCTGGAATACTAGTTCCTTTTTATATTTCTTAATATTTTTAAGGTCACCATATACCATATGGGCCAAGATGTCTGTTGGAGGTCCAGCCATCTCAGCTGAGTTCTAAGCAAGTGGAAAGAGAGAAGAGAGGAGAAAGAGTAGACCTCCCACCTGAAATGGTCTCCTTTACTTTAGGGTTCTCTCCTGAAACCCCACAGAATGGCTTCTGCTTGTTTTTATTGGCCACTTCTTCTATAGCTGTAAGAAGAGCTGAGAAATGTAGTCTGCAGCCTTTTGCTTCTGTAAAAGTAAGGTTCTGTTATAATACTAAGAAGAAAGTGGACACTGGATAGGCCAATAGTTTTTGTCCCAGGAGGAAAGTTCAGGGATTTGTAGATGTGGATGCATTTTCTGATGCAAGAAAAGGAAATTGAATTGGTTGATGTTAAACAGATTTGGAATTTTGGTGACAAGGTCATTATCAGAGAAAGGGGCTATCCACAGAGATCCCGAGAAGAATATGGATGATTTAAAATAATGCTATGAGAATAGCAACTGATTGGACTGGTGTATAGAATATTGAGCAGACTAAGGGCCTAGCAGGAGTTGGAGATTATTTGTTCTAGTATAGAACTGAATAATAGCTGTGGAATTTTCTGTTGCATCGTTCAACACATCAGATATAGGAGCATGGTGAAATTCATTTAATGTCGTATGTATGTTTGTTGGATGTAGGAGCTCTAGGAGCTAGAAAATTTCAAAAAAAGAAAAATTATTTTGGCAGAAATGAACAAGAAAGGCCTAAAGGAGGTGTGGATTTTTATTCAGAACTCAAAATTCAGGCAGGAGTCTGTTGGGAGAGGAAGGAATGGCAAAGGAGATACCGGTAGTTTAAGATATGGAAACGGGCAAGACCTATTGGGAGACACATAAACCAATTTGGCTGAGTGGAAGGGCTAACGGAAGGCAGTAATGGAAGGAGGGTATTGAAAGGATACATCTGATAAAGATCAGATAAAGTACAAATTCTTTCGCCTTAAATTTCAAGCCATATCTTCCAGGCAATGAGGATCTGTTGAAGGTTATTGTGCAGGAGAGTGATTTAAGATTAAAGTGATGGCAGTTTTATGTAAGAATGATAGGCAGGAAAAAACTACTTTAGAAGGCTGGCAAAGGAATTCAACATTTGGGAAACAATAGGAGAGGAGAGAAAGAGACTGAAAGAGGTAATAGACAGAATGTTACTCCATGCTCCCAGGACTTTTCACGCTGTAGAACTTTTGCTCTCTGTTAATTCTTGCATATGTTTATCTCAATCCAATGGCTTTTTTCCTTCCTTCCCTTCCTTCCTTCCTTCCTTCCTTCCTTCCTTCCTTCCTTCCTTCCTTCCTTCCTTCCTTCCTTTCTTTCTTTCTTTTCTTCTTCCCTCCTTTCCTTCCTTCCCCCCCATAAATACCTTATAGAGTATTTATTACTTACATACTAGAGATTCATTCTTCACTGAAAATTCTGAAAAGAAATGTTGATACAGGAACTTTCAAAACTGAGTTTTTAAAAGAATTTATTTGAGCCAAACTGATGGCATAGTGAGGAAACAAGATCTCAGGTGCTCCGGAGAATCACAGGTTGAAGTTTCTTTCTGCATTTGGAATTAAGGAGGGATTGTGTGAAGGTGGGAAAAAGCAAGATGGGGATTGGATTACAAGCTAGTTAACAGACTTTGTGCTGTTTTGCATGGATATACCTCCAAGGTGTCTGAGAAAGACGATTACTCTGGCATTTCAAAGCTGTGCTGACCTAGATGCACAGAAACGATGGACAGGGCTTGCTTACGGCAAAAGATAAGACTGTATTTTTATTAATTGTTAAATGTATTGGGGTGACATTGATTGGTAAAAATTACATAGGTTCCAGGTGTACAATTCTACATTACATCGTCTATGTGTTGCATTATGTGCTCACCACCCAGAGTCAGTTCTCTATCCATCACCATATATTTGATGCTCCCTTCCTACTTTACCAAGAAAGATTTATGCCTGGGATGTGACTACCCACACAGACCTGCCTGGTTAGGAATTTAAGATCAGATCATCCTGTGAAGCTACGTTCTCTCATTGGACTTGTCATTTTCTCTACTGAAACCCCTTTTCACTCACAGAAATTCTGGAGAAATCAAACAAGTAAAGGAACTAAGTGGAATTCAATAGGCAAACAAGTAGAAATGTTTGTTAGGTTCTGTGGTTACACAGAATAGAGGGCCTCTAATCTGTCATGGCAGGGAGGGTACCACTTGAACTCAACCTAAAAACATCACAAAGAAGTCACTGGAAAATTATAAGGAAGTCACTGGGGGAGCAGGTAGAGGAAGAACTTGGTGAATCAGCATCACAGGGCCCAGGTGCAGGAGGGAAGGCTTGTGAGTTTAGAGAAGTTAGCAGGGTCTTGTGTGTCCTGTGGATGTTGGACGTCCCTGAAGGATTTTACACATGGGAATGACATTAGCTTTTTTTTGTTGTCACTGAACTAAAGATCTGAGGCTCTGGAGTCAGACTGAGACCAGAGTGTTTGTTACTCATGGTTCAGCTACTTGGTGGCTGTGTGACCTTGGGCAAGTTACCTAACCTCTCTAAGCTCTACTTTCTTTTTCTCTAAATTTAAGAATAAAAACACTACCTTCGTCATAAGTATTATTATTTTTCTTTTCTGAGAATTAAATAATGTATCATTTGTAATATTCTTGGCACAGTGCCTGGCATGTAGAAAGCCTCCCCCCCTACCCCAAACAAACAAAACCTCTGGCACGTTACTGTTGTAACCACCAAGCAGTGTGTAAGATGAGTCATAGAAAGGGGACAAGCTGGAGGGACAGAGGCTTGTTAGGAGATCTCTGGGGTAATTTAGAGAAGAATATTTTTCTATTTCTTTGTCCAGTACTCAGCTGTCATTCAGACTAAAAAAAAAAAAAAAAAAAAAAAAAATTGAGGAATACATGAAAAGGAAGACTGGGTAGAATTAGGTGATTGATTAGCACAGAGAAACCAGGGTAAGGCTAGAGGATGACGGCAAGGTCTGAAGCTTGGGTGACTGCAGAATTCTGGTTCTATCGACATGGGGGAGCCCTTTCTCTCCCCACTCACTGACTCAGCTTTCTCAGGCCATTGCTTGCCTGACACCTTAGGATGTTTGGTTGCTTTTTCAGTTTCATTCACTAGCTTAGTGGGTGTGTTGTGCAGGTCGGCCACTTTTGTCTTTTTTCCAGAATGCCTTGTCTTAACCATAATGGAAGCATATTTGAATTTAGAACCTGCAGTTTTTTGAAGTCTCAAACTTCACTTACAAATTGGTTTTGAATACATCCCTTTAATTGCTTCCAAACCTTCATTTCTAGATCATGTAGATGTCTCTGGTAAAACTGTGACATCGATGCCTTTGTTTAGAGGCATTAATAGTATTTTATTCTTTGACAATTAATATTGTGTTTGGAACCAAATATTCTTGTGGCATCTCAATATTATAGGAGGGCTGTCGGGAAAAAATCCAGTCATTGTCAATATAATAACGGTCACCCGGCTGGATCCTTTCCGGACAATCCTTGTAATATGGCTATTTTCTTTTCTGTTTTGCATATAGAGTTACAATTTAGTCCCATATGACAAACAAACAAACAAACAAAATAAACAGATAAATCTGGTTTAGCTTTTGGCTTTTCTATTCCTGCTGAATTGTTACCTGTTCTCTGACCCTGAAGACAATTGGAGAAAACTGGAGTGTGACATGAGATCTTGTTCTAACCAAATTATCCGTCCATCACGAATGCCTGATGTTAGTATTAGGTAATAGCATTTGGGGCTGAGACCATGGTTCTCTGGTTTTCTTTCTTTCCTTTTTTATTGTTTTTCTTTTTTTTTTATATTTTTATTTATTTATTTTTATTTTTGACAGAGAGAGAGAGAGAGAGAGAGAGAGAGAGAGAGAGAGAGAGATACAGAGACAGAGAGAGAACTGAACTAGGGGAGCTCTCAGTTCAGCATATGGGTCCGCACGGGCCAGGGCCGGGATTCGATCCTCGGTCCCCGGCACTGCAAAGTGAACGCTTAACCCACTGAGCCATCCCGGCTTCCCCAAGTTTTTCTTTTTTTTTGAGTGGAATTATTCTGATTACTAAAAATGCCTTGTTTTTTGACAGAGAATAAAAATTTTGAGGTTGTACTGGAGCTAGGTTAGCAAAATTCAAGGCTCCACCAATGTTTAGCGAGGCTGTTTTTAAGAGGGAAACTTTTAAGTAAATATCTTATACAAAAACAAGTGATGCATCATAAACAAGTTCACATTCTCTACTAGTAAAAATGGAAGTTTGTTGATCCATTTGGACTCATTGCCCACGTATTCTTGGGATACAGGACACACACATGTGAGACAGTAAGTAGCCTTAAACTGGGGGAAGGAGAATGAAACCTGTCCTGGTCGCAGCTTCCTTAGGTCCTGAGCTCCTGACAACAAAGTCCGTAGGGACTAGTGTATACCTGAAAGTCAGTTTAACTGAAGAAACCTCCGTAGCAGGGAACACACAGCACTTCTCTTTCTCTTCACTGGTTACCTGGTTTGTGTGTGTTTCAGAAATAGTACATGAGAGATGGAAAATTAATTATCTCTATGGGAAAAGGCCAAGTTTTGGGTTCTCAGGGGTTTAGTCATCTGCTTTCATATTTTTTTCAGACTGTAAACAGACTTTGTAGCTATTAAAATCTATTTATGGGGATGAAAAAAAGGTAGGGGCTTAATGGTTCTTTCCCACTTGCCCTTTGTCCAGTAATGGATACCTAAACACTTTAATTTGCCTGGTTATTTCTCCTAGTGGTGGCAAAACAATCCTATTCATTTTGGGGGGAGAGGAGGTCTGTGGAGGGGTGGAATCGCTCCCCTTACTTTCTATGCCGTGAGATAGCAAGCAAGACAAAAAAGCTCCCTGTTTGTCCAGGAGCAGGACTTTAGCACACGATTTAAGAGTTTGGCTTCCTGATGAGGGCGCTGGTCTCTCTTGGGTGTGGGAGAAGGGAGAGGTAAAGAGGACGGGAATCTCATTTAGATCACAGACAAAAAGAAACCAGGAAGTAAGGAGAAATGATTACAGTCTGTTCATAGCTCAGGATGTTAGAGGCATTAGCCTCAGCTGGTTGGTTATTCATTAGCGAAAAGGAAGGAGCAGTGGGGGTCAGGACTGGTCAATCCAGAGGCAGACCTGAAGCAGGGAGAGAGCTCCTGGAAAAGGCAAGAAGCAGAGATCCTCCCTTGAGTCAACATCGTTCTCTTGCTAACTTTTTCTTGGAACAAAAAGCAAGGTGACGCTTCTGTTCTGGGACATTGGTCTGAATAAAGCCCTTTCACTTTTACGTTTGTTGTGGGATTCCTAAGCAGACAGAAGGAAAGGCATCTTGCCACAGAGCAGCTGCCCAACTCCCACTCAGTTTTGCTCTGGGCCAGCAGCCCCAGCCCCGGAAAGCAAGCCGGTGAGTCTCTCCAAAACCTGGTGACTTGGTGCTGATTTCAAAGTTGCCTGGTAGAAAGAGAAAGTGGATCTGCCGAGACAAGAGGGAGAGGGAGAAGCCCTTCTCCCACCCTCGCCACCGGGGCAGCATGGGCAGCGTTTGCCTGAGGTTCCGGCACTATTTAAAGCCCTGTCTCCCCTGCTTGTTTCGGGAGGCCGACAAGCCCGAGGTGATTGAGAACCCAGGGACCTCCTGCTCTCCTGATGTTCCTTGGCCATCGGGGCAGGAGCCCAAGAGAAGCCATGGCCACTACTTTGTGGCCCTGTTTGACTACCAGGCTCGGACTGCAGAGGACCTGAGCTTCCGCACGGGTGACAAGCTCCAAATCCTGGACAAGTCCCACCAGGGCTGGTGGTTTGCCAGGCACTTGGAGAGACGAGGAAACGGCTCCAGCCAGCAGCTGCAGGGCTATATTCCTTCTAACTATGTGGCTGAGGACAGGAGCCTACAGGCAGAGCCGTGAGTAGCACAAACCCCACCTTAGTTCTCAGCTCTTTGAGGGCAGGCGGTGAGTTTTCCTTCATCCCTATCTATAAAGCCCTCATTTCCAAAGAGCTGCCTATGAAGTATGAGGAAGGACTGGCAAGCACCTTCTAATTGAAACACACCTCCCTTGCTAAGAGAGAGTGAATCATACTGTTTGTTGTTGTTGAAATGACTTCTATTTCAGTATGTATACCCACAGCCATCGGTGCATTTTCACCATCAACAAATGGCGCATTTAACACTGCATTTTTTTTTTGTAAAACAAGTCATGCCTCGTTTTGACAAGAGAACTGCATTTCATTTGCAGGTATATCATAGATCTTCCTTAAACCACTTTCAAATATAAAGTTTCTCGCACTCTTTCTGAAAGTAATGGGAAGAAGGGAGGAGGTATCAAATATATGGTGGTAGAAGAAGTACTGACTCTGGGTGGTGAGCGCACAATGCACTCACTAGACAATGTAATGTGGAATTGTACACCTGGAACCTACTGGTATGTAACTTTTACTAACCAATGTTACCCCAATAAATTAAAAAATAAAAAATAAAGCATCAGTTCTAGCCCTAAATCTAATCTCAGTCCTTTTTTCATTTATTTTTATTTTTTATTAAATTTATCATGGTGCCATTGGTTAGTAAGGTTACAAGGGCTCCAGGTGTACAATTCTACAATGCATCATCTATGACTCTATGTCATTCTGATAGGCAGACACATCTGACTATATAGAAGGTAACATTTGGAAGATGTTAATTTTTCACTATATTTTCATTACAAGCTACTTTTCTTTGAGTCCCAAATATGGAATTATGCTACCCAAATTATGATATCTTTTGATTTTTATTATGATAAGAAACTCATCAGCTACAAATATTTACTAGATTTTAATAAGAAAAATAGTGGCAATATTTCCCCAGAAGAGGAGATAGACACTTTACCCTGATATTTGAATAAATTCTATGATTATAGTGAAACCAAAGAGGAAACTTTTATGTACTCATTCACTTACCTATCCATTTGTCTGTCTGTCTTTGTGAGTGCCAGGCACGGTAGTGGTGTATTGAGTGGGGGAGGAGGAAGGTTATACTTGTGGTGATTGAATCTAAAGTAGATCAAGTGTGGTCTTTTTTTTTTTTTAAAGATTTATTTTTATTGTTTTTGACAGAGAGAGAGAGAGAGACAGAGGCAGAGATAGAGACAGAGATAGAGAGAATGGGGAGGGCCCAGAACAGTCTCCGTAGTTGTACATCATTGGTTTTTCCACATAGTTTCATTCCACAGGTGGGCGCGGGGCTGCACAGGGCAGGAACTGGACCAGGGTCTCACCCCGGTGAGAACTGAACTGGGGGCACTCCCCAGTTCAGCATATGGGTCCTCATGGGCTGGGTCCAGGATTCGATCCTCAGTCCCCAGGGCTGCAAAGTGAGCGCTTAACCCACTGAGCCATCCCGGCTTCCCCAGGTGTGGTCATGACAGTGGATACTTGGGGTCTGGTGGGTTGAGAAGCAAGTGGGGACTGTTATTGGCTTTAACCTTGTTCCTGCCTGGGTCTAAGACTGGGAATGTCTCTCAGGAATCATTTTATAGGTTGGCTCGTTAGTAGAGGAACCAATGGGGATTCAGTCATTTTTTATGTGTTTCTTCTTTTGATGTGAGCTGCAGCACCCCGACTGGCTCAGGGAAGAAAATGGTAGGAAGTGCTATGGAGCACTGCTGCTGCTTTCCAAACTTAAATTCAACTACAAGAGGACGTTGGTGATGTTTGAGAGTCTTTTCAACATTAAGAACCTATAAATATTAAGAAAGGTTTTATTTTATGCTTAATTAGAACTGACTTAAAATTGAGACTTTTTAATGTATTATTATTAATAATGTGTGTGCATAATTTTTTGAGAGAAGGTGAGAGAGAGAGAGAGAAAGAGCGAGAGCGAGAGCGAGAGAGAGAGAGAGAGAGAGAGAGAGAGAGAGAGAGAGAGAGAGAGAGAAGGGTGGAGCACCCAGGGCAGTCTTTATACTTGTACATTGTTATGGTAGTTGTGACACGGTTGTTTCATTTCACACAGGTGGGTGTGGGACCCTGTGGGGCAGGAACTGAAGTGGGGGCCTTCCACATGGGAGGTGAGAACCTTCCCCATCATGCCATCCCAGTGGTTACCAGTGGTTCCTGCAGTTTAGCATTTGGGTTTGCATGGGCTGGGGCCTGGAATCAAGCCCTAGACCTCATGATTGTAAGGCAAGTGCTCAACCTGCTGAGCTATCCTGGCACTCCCTAAAATCAAGATTTTTGACAAGTACAATTGATCTGTTCTCAAATAAGAAAATTATCTGTATGAACATTTATTTTCTGTGACAATCTTTAGGAAATACCTTTACTTATTTATTGAGTGCTTACATATGGAAATTTGTTTTCACTACTATGATTTCCATGTATGGTATTATGTATGTTTCATATTCAGTGTAACATATGTATACTATTATAATAAACACTATAATATTATTATTAGTGCCTTGCATTTATAATCTATTAATACTACTTTTAAATATATTCAATTTATTTAACTGAGTTGGATCTCTGTTTCCTCATTTGTAAAGTCTCTGGGGTCACCTAGACCTCTGAATTCCCTGATTCTCTGGGAACATCAGTTCTTGTGTTTCATATACAGTGCTTCAGTGACATTTATACTTGACATACTTGAATAAAGCAAGTACTGAAACAGGCAAGCAATTAAAAAATGATAATGTTCTGTGGCTCAAGCACAGTATCCTTACTTATTTCTACTGTCTTTAACAAACAGAAAATAAAGCAACTAAACTATTGTGACTAGTTTTTGATTCTCAGGGGCTATCTGTAGCCAAGAATACAGGTACGTTTCTCTTTTTGCACATAACTCCTGACCTTTCCTCTTGAGATTGGTTCTCAGCAGTGTTCCCAAGTGTCATCACTGTCCTAGATCTTTATAGTGGGCTTCCCTTGGGGTCTTCACATCCACTGGACTAAAAACTTGATGCCTATAAGATGCTGCTGCTGTGCTTCCTGGTCAGCACAGGCTACTTGTTTCATTTTAAGTGTACACGTGTGAACACACCCAGGGTACTAATGAGAGTTCTGACCACCACCAACTGCCTAATGCTTCAGTATTTTTAGTGCAGGTAACTGTGGCCTCTAGAACTCCACTGCATTTCAAGAAGAAGTGATTTTTATAACGTAACAGTGTTCTGAATGAGCTTGTCCAAGTGGTCCACACCCTGTCTTAATATTTTTTCTTCACTGAGTTGTTCAAATTTATATTTTATTTTTTTTTCTATGAATACTGTGAATGTTAAGGCAATTCATTACAATGAGCTCTGTGTGTAGCACTCAATAAAGATTATTGTTTACATTCACATGTGAGATAAGAAGCAATGAGAAACAATGTAAGTTGTGTCATCTAATTCCTTATTTTTAATTTATATATTTTTTATTGGTTTTTGACAGAGAGAGAGAGAGACAGACAGACAGACAGACAGACAGACAGAGACAGAGAGAAGGGGATGTGCCCAGAACAGCATTAGTTTTCCATATAGTTTCACTCCACAGGTGGGTGCAGGGTTGCGCAGGGCAGGAATTGGGCCGGGAGCCTCCTGCATAGGCCCCGGCAAGAACTGAACTGGGGGCACACCCCAGCTCAGCATATGGATCCACATGGGTCTGAGCAGGGTTTTGATCCTCGGGCTCCGGGGCTGCAAAGCGAGCGCTTGACCTGCTGATCCATCCAGCTTCCCTATGTCATCTAATTCCTAATTAGACTAGTTTAGTGCAATGCATACTAATATTCAGCTGTTTATATTTTTGTTCTTGACTTTCATTAATAAGAAAACTTAATAATACTTCTGGAGTTACTAGTGCCATAGCAAACTGTTGAAGGTGTTAATGTTTGATTTGTTTGTTTGCTTTTAATACTAGGAAGAAGAGATGATAAAAAAAAATTGACTGTTGTTAAAAGATAAACCAACTTAGTAATTGATTATTATTCTACCTATAAATGCTTTACCTTTTCCGAATATCCTGCATTAGGCAATATAATAAACCTGTTCTCCCCTTCCTCTCTTCTTCAGGCTCTTTTTCCCAGGAACAGAAAGGTTATTATTTGTTTATTTATTTTCCAGTTTTATTGAGAAATAATTAACCTATATCACTATATATATTTAAGGCATACCACATGATGGTTTGTTTTACATACATTGTGAAAAAATTACCAGAATACGTTCAGTTAATATGTATCTTCTCATATACAAGTGATGCCTTGGAATTCAAACTTAATCCATTTTGTTTGAGTTCCAAAAAGTTCGAGTTCCAAGACAAGAGTGGGCATTTGGATAAAGCTATGGTCGATACATCCCATGCAAACAACGTGTTGGTGTTCAGATTCCAAAGCAGCGTTCAGATTCTGAGGCAAACATTGCTTGATTTTGTTCAAATTCCAAGTTGTCCGAGTTTTTGGACATTTGGATTCCATGTAGTACAATAAAAATCCACTCCTGGGGAAAAATATTTAGGGGTCACAGACAGAGTCTAATATTCTTTGTAATGTAGAATGAATATCAAGCCAGCAACAGATTGGGAATCTCATTGAGGTGGTATCTAAA
The DNA here is from genome assembly GCA_004027555.1 of Craseonycteris thonglongyai. Taxonomy (NCBI): domain Eukaryota; kingdom Metazoa; phylum Chordata; class Mammalia; order Chiroptera; family Craseonycteridae; genus Craseonycteris; species Craseonycteris thonglongyai. The sequence continues at coordinate 6,782 of PVKE010013554.1, read as the reverse complement.
AATCACATTTATGCATATTAAAGTATACTGTAGTTATTTTTAAAGTAAAGGAATCACTGGTCTGAGCTTTTACGTGGACAGAAAACCAAAAGCCAATTTACAAAATTAATGTTGTGGAGCCAGATTTGTAATTTCAGTTTTTGTACTCAACATACATAATTTCAAATTATTATGTATGAAATATTTTTCAATTTGTGCATGATGAATGTTTGACTATTTTACTGAAGAATATTAATAGATTTTCATAGCTACATTCTAAAACATTACCAAACAAAATAATTTTATGTTCTTTTTACTCATTTTCTTACTAATTAGCTGCTAATTTCTCTGCAGCATTCACTGGTTCCCCTTTTTTAATGGATGTTCTAAGCACTTTTTTGCAGTGGAAAAATTGGGCTAGTTTTTATCGAGAAGGTATTATAGTTATGCAGATTAATAGCAGCTTAAACGACCTTCTTCTAGCTATTTTCCTGAAGCCTGAAACTTTAGTATTAGTTTATGTGGATCTTTCTCTGAAGATTAATGTAACAGAGAATTTTGCTAAAATGCATAGAAGCAAATGTAGACCACATGACCTATGTTACCCATTTTATTGCTTATTTGGCTAATTCCAAATGCCACAATAGATTATCTTTTATGTGAGATTATTTTTGTCATAATGTCATTTTTTTCCACCAAGTTTTTCGATTAGATACTTTTCTTACTAAAATTTATTTAATTTAGTGTTATAGTCCTTTTTTTTTAATTTATATGACATATTTTACACAACCTATAGATTCAGACAAAATTTCTCAGAGATCTTTTTCAGCAATTCTGCTTTTTTTTAAAGGTAAAATGAAAGTACAATTCAAGAAGTGCTGTTATTAAGCACTTGCAATTCGAGAAATGCTATTATAAAGAACATTTGAACTTTATATTAGATATCTAATTTAAAAGGCATTTAGAACCTGGCATCAAAATAAATATTTTCACTAACACAAATGTTGCATACCACATTGTCAACATGGCTTGGATGATTCAGAATAATCCAATATGGTTCCTATGAAAGGCCAGTATTTTTGGTAGATTTAAAGTCACTATTCTGATATCACATATATCTTTTTGCGATTTCTGAGTATTAATCAGTTAATATGCCTATTGCAGGAGGCACAATCATTCCATAAGTTTCAGAACAGTGTTGGAGGGTCCCAGTCACTGAAGAAGATAGAATCTATGGGATTCATGTATTCGTTCAATAATCTTTTTTCTTATATTTACTTTATTAAAGGCACTGTTTGTATAGTGGTAGATACCAAAATTAATAAGACAATGCTTCTTTTCTACAGAATTTTACAATCTTTGGAGTTAAGACTAATGAACCAAGAATATATGTCCCTCAGCCAAAGACCACCAGGAACACACTGTAGTGGTTTGTTATTCATAGCAGGGAAGGAGAACACACACCAGCGACAACATGGACCATCTCAGTCAGAGTGTATTAGAAAGAATGCGTTATAGGGTCTGGAGAAGGTTTAAGAAAGCAAGGCTTTGCTCTGGATTGATTGCTTTCCGGAAGTGGGGATAACTCTATTCTTAATAAATCTGGTGGAGAAGAAGGAAAGACCAGCTTGAGCTTAAAGGTGTAATTTGTAAAGAAGCAGAGGTTACTTGTATTAACCAACGTAGGTAGATGTTTGGTCATTTTTGTGGTTAGACCATGTCCACATTTTTGTGGTTGTTCAGCCATGACTGAGTGATCTCATTTTGTTGTTGTTGTTGTTTTGATTTATCATGGTCACAGAGTGGCCATGCCTGATGCTGATGGTATGTGAGATTGTTTATGTTCAACAGGAGAATGCCAAGGCCTAGTCATAGATGCCAGGCCAACTTCTGGGTGTCAGGGGATGCTTTTCTCTCTCTCAGCTTTCATAAGGCAGATGCTGATAAATGCTATGAGTAGCACAAATTGTCATGAAACATACACTTAAAAAATTGTTTAATGGATGAATGAAGAAACAAATACATACATGTATGAATGTCTACAAAGGTCATGTTCAGCTCACATGATCCCAAGAACCTTTCTCTATCCTTTGTAAGAAATGTTCACAATTTGTTGTTCTCATGATTTTGTATTTCTTATTAGTAGAGCAACAGTTAATAATGACTGATGTTAATTGGAGGCTTACCATTATGCTACTTACCATACAAAAATCTTTGTATTGCTGTGTATATTACAACCTTATGGATATATACTTTTATTATTTCTATTTGTAGATGAGGAAACTGAAGCTAGGAGAGTTTAAGTAGACTATTTAAGGACACACAGCTAATAAGTGATGGGACTGAGATTTACTTGCTTCCAGCCGCCTCCAGAGCCTGTACTTTTATCATATAATGGCTAGTTGTAGAACTTTGATCTTTTTTCTTTTTAAAAAAGATTTATTTTATTGTTTTTGACAGAGAGAGAGAGAGAGAGAGAGAGAGAGAGAGAGAGAGAGAGAGAGAGAGAAGGGGGAGGCCCCAGAGCAGTCTCCATAGTTGTATGTTACCAGTTTTCAACATGGTTTCATTCCACACAGGTGGGTGGGGGCTGCGCAGGGCAGGAACTGGCTTAGGGCCACAGTCAAAGCTGGGGGCCTCCCATAGGGGAAGAACACCCCAGTTCAGCATATGGGTCTGCATGGGTCAGGGCTGGGATTCTATCCTCCCCGGGACTGAAAAATAAGCGCTTAACCTGCCGAGCCATCCTGGCTTTCCCAAACTTCTATCTTTCATATAACACTGTGAAGTCTTTGAAGGAAGAGTAGTAATGTTTCTTATTTCATGCCTAGAAAACCATTTAAGACAGTGCTTCTGCTCCATAGAATTTATAATCTCAGCAGGTAAAACTATTTAATTCCTCCTGAAATTGTAAATTCACTGTAGTAGAAACACCGTCTTATTCAGTTTTACTCAATGCTTATTGATAGGAAAATTCAGTACAAGTTGTTGAATATGGAGAAAGGGAAGTAAAAGTTTATTCTGGAAATGATAAATTATATGGTTTCATCGATGTATTCATGGAGTGTGCAATGAGAAATAAATCTGAAAAAAGAGACTGGGACGAGTATTTTGAAAGGACCATGAGTGCAGGTTACAGAGTTTGGATTTTGTTTGATAGGTAAAAGATGGAAAGCAGAGCTGTGAAAAGACTGTGATGACGTGGGAATGAATTGGAGCAAGAAGCCAGACAGGATTATGGAAGTTGTTCCAAAGATTGTTGGCCTGAGGTTATAAGAGTTGAATTTCAATCAGTTTTTGCTGTTAAAAGAAAGAAGAGTAGGGATAGGAACAATCTCATGAGTGAAAAACTAAGAAGACTTGGGGGAAGGGAAATGACATTATTAAGTACCTTCAATGTGCTAAGCACACAAAACTGCATGTGCAAACTATTTTAATCTTCATAATAGCTCTACAAAGGCAAGTGTTCTTTTTATTTTTAGGATGAAATATTGAAACTCAAATTTAAATAAATCCATGAGCATTTTTATTTGGTAAATAGTAGAGGCAAAACTAGAAATTAGATGTAAGAGAAGAGAAAGAGAGGGGATTAAAAAATATGTGATTTGGGACCAGGTGAAATATTGAGAGAAATATATATTTTATAAAGTAACTTCTATTGGGGAGGAATATGGTTGAAACAGAAATAAAGACAATACATTCACTTTTTGGTATGTTGAATTTGAAGTACTAGTAACTTATTTCAATGAAGATGTCCAGGAGAAATTTAGAAATACAAAAAGCAGGGTAAAAAGGCAAGTCTATTTTGTAACCATGGATTTTTGAAGGCATTCACATAAAAGTGTCATTTATGTCACAGGAATATAAGAACTGCAGTGAATTGTAGACTTTACAAAAATTATAAAACCATAGAGTGAGAGGCCAAGAAACAGTAGAAGGGGCTAAAGTTCAACTTTTTAGAAATGCCCATAGTTTAGGTAAGTGTGGTGTATAGATTGTAATAATAATCCTGTATGTTCTTATCTCCTTGCATCCATACTGTTTGGTAGCCTCTTCCCACACATACTCTCAGTTTGGCCAAGTAACTTGTTTTGGCTAATGGGACAATAGTAAATGTGACAAAAACAGAGATTGAAAAGTACTTGCACATTGGGGCTTGCTTTCTTTTTACTCTTGAAGTTATGCAACTACAATGAAAAAACCCAACCAAACCTCCTGGAGGATGAGAGTCTGTGGGAAGAGAGGCCGTTTGTGCCAGATGATTCACCAGCTGGCCAGAGACTCATGATCAAGCCCTGCTAAGACCAGTGGAATTCATTTTAAATTGCTGCCCATTAGATTTATGAGTTAACTACGTAGTTGTGAAGCAAAGTCTAATACAGGAAAGAAGAGCCACCGAAAGAAACAATGAAGAAGAATTCATAAAAGTAGAAGAAAAACAAAGAGCATCTTTTTCAAAATAAGAAGATAGAATGCCAAGAAAGGTTTGGTCAAATGCTAAAGAAAGGTCAGAGTAATGAGGAAGAGGTGAAGACCATTAGATTTGCTGGAAGATTACTGGTGATACTAAGAAGCAATGTCATAAAGTAATTATGGATGATGGCATGCAGTAAAGAGAGAGAATTATAATGTGGATCATCATGCTCTGTCTGGGACTTTGTACTGGGCTTTTTAGTCTAGGTTGAGCCATAGAAAAAGTAACGTATGACAGGCTTCTTTCTACTCATAGGACTTGGGTCCATCCTGAGAATCAGAGCTGAGGGAAAGCAAAATTAATAGGCAGTGGAAGCCAGCTACGTCTGTCTCTGAGCAGAGTGTGCAGGGTCCTAATGACTATGTCTGTTTGGTTAGTATTTACTTAAGGTTCCAGCCTCTTTAGGGCATCAAATTTGGTAGCTTTTCAACATTCTCTGGCGAATTTAAATATGTGGCATTTGGAAGTTGGGGTGGAGTGAGAATAGGTTAAGGGTTCACCTTTAACGCACTCAGTTTGGCTTTCCCAAAATTGTTGGAAAATTTAATGAGTTTTTCTCTTGGGTGCTATACTTCAAAGTTTTGGGGGTCATGTGGGAAGATTGAGCTTAGTCCCAGGCCTTAAAGTAGAGGCAACAAATATATGTAACTTCCAAAGGAGTGTGTCTGTGAAAGAGAACTTTAGGAGAGTATATTCAGGAGGCATCATGATCACAACTTACTTGGAAAGACTGAGTCACTTCAATGGCTTCTAAAAATACTTCAATACTTAATTATACCTCTAGAATTTACATTTTTAATACTTCTTTTCTATGATGTAGTAGTACTATTTTACCATACCCTCCCCCCCTCCCCCCCAAATGCTCTGAGATCTACCTATTACAGCGATGTTTTATATACAAAAAGAACTACATGGTTCTCTTTGCATTTCCCTAGAAGATAGATTGGGAGTGGGTTAGGCAAGCCCAGATTGTCTTCCATTGTATACTATAGTTACAGGATATTTCTCTCTTTAGCTTCCGACTATTTTAATATAGTGAATATATTATATTCGCTACACTGCTGTTTCATATAAAAGCAGTACAAAAGTGACTTAATATCTTATATTTTGGGTATGCAATAGTTTATAGAAAAACTGACAGATACTGGTTTTGATGCAGAATCACTTTGAACTCTGTGCTCTTACCAAAAGCCTAACTTAAGTTTAGGAAAATGGAAAGTCATGCTATTGATTTAGTAGGTCCTGGTAAAATGGTAGAAAACAAACTATGTTCATAGTCATTAATGGAGATCAAAAAATACCAACAGATTATTTTTTGCTTATGATAATATTTATGCTTGATGAAACTCCTGATATCTCTTAAAGCATAATTGTCCATTTTCCAAACATTTTAATATTACAAAATATAGGCTTCTTTTAACTTTAATTTTTTTAAATAGTGTGTTTGATAAATACAAAAAGTGTCTGCAACTTTAAGGTAAGCTGTAAAACATGATGATTAAGGAACACCTGTATAACCAACTAGCCCATGACCTAAACTGTTATTAAAGATTTATTTTTATTGTTGTTGTTGTTTTTTTTGACAGAGAGAGAAAGAGAATGAGAGAGAGAGAGATACAGGGACAGAGACTGAGAGAAGGGGGAGGGCCCAGAACAGTCTCTATAGTTGCACATCATCGGTTTTTCCACATAGTTTCATTCCACAGGTGTGCACGGGGCTGCACAGGGCAGGAACTGGGCCGGGGTCTCACCCCAGTGAGAATTGAACTGGGGACACTCCCCAGTTCAGCATATGGGTCCACACGAGCCGGGGCTGGGATTTGATCCTGGGACCCCAGGGCTGCAAAATGAGCATTTAACCCACTGAGCCATCCCGGCTTACCCGAAACTATTATTAACGATGGGCCTTGGAAAGCTGGGATGGCTCAGTGGGCTAAGCGCTTGCTTTGAAGCCCTGGGGACCAAGGATTGAATCCCGGCCCTGGCCCATGTGAACCCATATGCTGAACTGGGGTGTGCCCCCAGTTCAGTTCTTGCCAGGGCCCATGTGGGAGGCTCCCGGTCACTTCCAGCCCTGAGCAGCCCCACGCCCACCTGTGGAATGAAACTACAGTGATCCCTCGTTTTTTTGCGGTTAATGGGGACCAGAACCTTCCGCGAAAGCTGAAAAACCGCGAAGTAGGATTTGCCCCTAGGAATTTTCGTGTATGCAGGTACAAGAATGTTTTAAATATGTAAACAGTATTCATACTTTACTCATTTAAGACAAAAATTACAACAGTATATGTATTTACTTAAACGTGTCAGTGCTAATTAATAAGGTTAATTA
>PVKE010013553.1:0-36371 GCA_004027555.1 Craseonycteris thonglongyai | reverse complement strand
ACTTTCCAGGTTTACAACTCTACTTTACATCATCTATGTATTGCATTATGGCTCACCTCCCAGAATCACCTCTCCCTCCATCACCATATATCTGGTGCCTACTCCCAACCCCTCCCCTACTCTCCCACCCCTCTCCCCTCGTACCCTCAGGCCACCACCAGACTATTGAGTGTATGCATAAGTGTTTATTTCTTTGTTACTTTCAGTTCTGTAATCCACCTATAAGTGAGATCATGTTTCTTGATTCTTTCAGTCTGACTTATTTTGCTTAATAAGATGGTTCCAAGGTCCATCCACGTTGTCACAAATGACTGTATTTCATCTTTTTTTATTGCTGAGTAGTATTCCATTGTGTAAATGTACCACAGCTTCTTTATCCAGTCATCTATCAAAGGACACTTTGGTTGTTTCCATGACTTGGCCACCATGAACAGTGCTCTGATGAACATTTGGGTACAGATTACATTTTAATTTTAACTATGTTGATTCTTCCAATCAATAAACATGGAATATCTTTCCATTTCTTTGTGTCTTCTTCAATTTCTTTTAATAATGCCTTATCGTTTTCAGTGTATAAATCCTTCACATCCTTTGTTAGCTTTAGTCCATGTATTTTATTCTTTTTGTTATAATTACAAAATATATTGTTTTTTGTTTTCTTTTTCTGAAGTTTCATTGTTAGTGTATAGGAATACAGTGGCTTTTTGTACATTGATTTTGTATCCTGAAACTTTACTGCATCTGTTTATTGTTTCTAATAGTTTCTTGGTGGTATCTTTAGGTTTTTCTGTATAAAAAATCATATTATCTGCAATAAGCAGCAATTTAACTTCTTCATTCCTAATTTGGATGCCTTCTTTTTCTTTCTCTTCCCTTTTTGCTCTGGTAGAACTTCAGTGGTTACAGGAGACACCCTTATTTCATTCCTGATTTTAGGATAAAACATTTCAGTTTTTCACCATTCAGTATGATATTTGCAGAGGGTTTGTCATATATGGCTTTTACTAAGTTGAGGTACTTTCCTTCTATACCCATTTTATTAAGTGTTTTGTTTATAAATGGATGTTGTATCTTGTTGAATGTTTTTTCTGTATCAACTTATAATCATATGGTTTTTATCTTTTAATGTGTTTATGTGGTATATCACATTGATCAATTTGTATATGTTGAACCATTCTTGTGCCCCTGGAATGAATCCTACTTGATAGTGAAGTATAATCTTTTTAATGCATTATTGTATTCTGTTTGCTAGTATTTTGTTTACAATTTTTGCATCTGTGTTCATCAGAGATATTGGTCTATAGTTTTCTTTTGTGTGTGTTATTCTTACCAGGTTTAGATATCACTTTATTATTGGCCCTATAAAATGAGTTGGGAAGTATTGCCTGGTTTTGAATTTTTTGGAAGATTTTGAAAGGGACTGATACTAATTCCTCTTTGAATGTTTGGTTGAATTCACTTGTGAAATTGTCTGGTCCTGGAATTTTGCTTGTGGAGAGCTTTTGGATAATCATTCTAATTTCCTTACTCTTGATCTGTCTATTTAGATTATCCAGTTCTTCTTGGTTAAGTCTAGGTAGGCTATGTTTATAGAAAGTTATCCATTTCTTCTAGGGTATATGGTGACATATAGTACTTCATAGTATTCTCGTATGGTACTTTGTATTTCTGTGGCATTAGTTGTAATTTCTCCTCTCTCATTTCTTCTTTGGCTTCTGTGTGTCTTTTCTCTTTTTAACTTAGTGAACTTAGCCAGGAGTTTATAGATTTTATTAATTTCTTTGAGGAACCAGCTTTTTGTTGCATTAATTTTTCTATTATTTTTGTTTCTGTTGTTCTCTATTTCATTTAGTTCTACCCTAATTTTTATTATTTCCTTTCTTGTGTTCACTATGGGTTTCATTTTTACTTCTTTTTTCTAGTTCTTTAAGATGTAATGTTAAGTTGTCTGTTTGAGATTTTTCTTGTTTCTTGAGATAGGCCTGTAATTATATAAATTTCCCTCTTATTACTGCTTTTACTGCATCCCAATAATTTTTATACAATGTGTTTTTATTCTCATTTGTTTCTATGTATATTTTTATCTTATTTCTTATTTGACCCAGTCATTTATAAATCATATGTTGTTTAATCTCCATGTTTTTGTGGCTTTTCCTGCTTTTCTTTGAAGTTTACTTCCAATTTCAAAGCTTTGTGGTCAGAGAATACATTTGGTATGATTTCCATCTTAAATTTGCTGAGGCTAGTTTTGTGGCCCAGCATATGCTCCATGCACACTAAGAATGTTCCATGCACACTAGAAAAGAATGGATAGACTTGTTTTGGGGGATGGTCTTATAAACATCAATTATGTCCATTTGCTATAATTTATCATTTAAAGTTAATATTTTCTATTGGTTTTATGTTTGATGATCTGTCTGTGGCTTTCCATGGGGTGTTTAGGTCCCCTACTATAATTGTGTTTTTGTCGGTTTCTCCATTTAGTTCTGTTAGTATTTGCTTTGTAAATTTTGGTACTTCCTGATATGGGGCAAATATATTAATAAGTGTAATGTCTTCTTGTTGTAGTGTCCCTTTTATCATTATAAAATGTCCATCTTTGTCTCCTATTATCTTTTTTATCCTGAAGTCTGTTTTATCAGATACATGAAAAGGGGTCAAGAAATTCACGAGGTGAAGCCAGGATGGCTTAGTGGGTGCTTGCTTTGCAGCTCCAGGGACCCAGGATCAAGTCCTGGCCCCGGTCCGTGCAGACCCGTATGCTTAACTTGGGTTTGCTTCTAATGCAGGAGTTCCCCAGTTCAGTTCTTACCTCCTGGTTCAGTTCCTGGCTTGATGGCATGTGCCTCCCATGCAGGAGGCCCCCAGCCTGGTTCCTGCCCTGCACAGTCCCTGCCCACCTGGGTGTAATGAAACTGTGTCAAAAACTGATGACATACAACTATGGAGACTGCTCTGGGCCCTCCCCCTTTTCTCTGTCTCTCTCATTCTCTGTCTCTCTGTGTCAAAAACAATAAAATAAATCTTTAAAAAACAAGAAAATTCATGGAATGAGGTATTATTGAAGAGGTGAGATTACTAGTGCACATAGTTTGATTGTGTGACTTATTATTAATATATGTGCCAAATTTCAGCTTACTTGTAGTCATGTTCTTTCAGCTTTCACCAAAGAAGCACATCAAATGTGAAGAAAACTCCAAGTATGGTTAAAATTGAATTTCATGCTGTTATTAAGTTCATCACAAAACGAGCGAAAACACCTCACACCATTTTGGAAGAGATGTTAGCAGTTCATGGGGACTGTTGCCTTGGGAAAGCCATGGTTTACAAGTGGCACAGCCTTTTCAAGCAAGGCAGAGAGTCAATTGAAGACAAGCTCCATCTGGGACACCCTGTTGAGGCCACTGCCTCAGTCATTGTCAAAAAAGTTTAAAACTTTTACAGTGGAAGATGCCAGACTGAATAAAAAGCAGCTTGCAGAAATGGTTGGAATATCACCTACCACCATTTTGAATATTCTCCATCAGCATCTGAGGATGTCAAATGTCAATTCAAGATGGATATCAAGAATGCTGATGCTGCTTCAAAAGCAACAGTGCTTTGAATTTTTCCAACAGTGTTTGGACCTGTGCAGAGACTACAAAGATGAAGTTTTAAACTGGATTGTCACTGGAGATGAAAATTGAGTTAATTGTTATGAGCCTGAGTCAAAGCAGGAGTCCATGAAGTGGTATGAAAAGGGTACACCCCCTCCCCAAGAAGTTTAAAGGTGTCACAGTTGGCTGAAAAAATCATGGCTACTGTTTTTTGAAATATGGAGGGTATCCTGCTGATTGATTACAAGGATAAGGGTGTCACAGTAACTGAAGAGAATGATTCCAGTCTGCTGAAACAGTTTAAAGAATCTGTGAAGGAGAAAAGAAGAGGAAATGGACCAAAGGGGTGCTGCTTTCATGAGCCTATGCACAAAGGAAATGTTGCATTGACTACTCTTCACAACTATGGCTTCCAAATGTTAAATCTCTTTCCATACAGTTCAGACCTTCTGCATCTGATTATTATTTGTTCCCTCAGATGAATAAACAACTTCGAGGGAAGAAATTTAAGGGTAAGGTTGCAATTCCAGCATATTTTGAGGACAAAAACAAAACATTTTTTTTCAAGGGTATAAATAAACTTATGAAAGATCTGAAAAGTCTTTTAGAGTTAAGAGTGAATATATTGAAAGAGAAAAATCATAGTTTTCTTTTTTCCTTTATTCCCCTTCCATAAATTTCTTGACCACTCCTTATAAGTGTGGCTATACCTGCTTTTCTCTGGATGCCATTTGCTTGCAGCATTGTTTTCCACCCTTTCACTGAGTCTTTATTTGTATATGTGGCTGAGGTGTGTCTCTTGGAGGCAGCATATATATTTTTTTCTTTGTTTTTTTGATCCAGTCTGATACTTTGTGCCTTTTTATTGGTAAGTTCAGTCTATTTATATTTAGGATGAGTGTGATATGAGAATTTCCTATAGCCGTTTTATTTTTTGTTTTCTGGTAGCTTGGTGTCTCCATTTTTTTTTTTTCCTTTTGTTTTAGCTTGATAGTGTTCTGTGATTTTTTTCCTGTTTTCTCTTTTTCTGTTTATGTGTCTCAGTTCTGGATTTTTATCTATTTTATTTTTTTATTTAGGTGCAATTGTTTATTTTTTATTTGTTGCTTGTGTTTTAGGTGTCACATCCAAGAAATCTTTACCAAAACCCATGTCAAGGAGCTTTAGTTCTATGTTTTTGTCTAGGGGTTTTACAGTTTCAAGTATTATATTTAAGTCTTTAACCCATTGTTTGTTTGTTTTTAATTTTATTGTTAAATGTATTGGGGTGACATTGATTGGTTACAATTAGATAGTTTCCGGGTGCACAAGTCCACATCACATCACCTATGCATCACATTATGTGCTCACCACCCAGAATCAGCTCCCCTTCCATCACCATATATCCAGTGTCCACTCCCACCTTCCCCACTCCCAACTCTCCCTCCCCCCTCCTCCCCTTCCCTCGGGTAACCACCAAACTATTGAATGTGTCCATAAGGCTCTTGCCCACTCTCACCTCCCCTCTTCACTCTCCCTCTTCCCTCCTCCCCTTCCCTTTTTTTTTTTTTTTTTTTTTTGTTTGTTTGTTTGGAGTGGTTACCATTAAATTTATGTGAAATAAAGCTTTATATAAACAGTACTCCTTTTTTCTTAAAAATGCTTCCTATCATTATTTCCCTTTAGACCTTTACTTCCTACCCTTTTTTGTTTTTGTTGTCACAAGTTATCCTATTTATTTTGGCTTTCTATTCTAGGTCGAATAGCTTCCTTCTGTATTTCCTGTAGTACAGCTGTGGTGCTAGAAAATTCCCTCAGCTTCTATATATCTGGAAAGGTCTTTATTTATTTTTTATAGCTAAAGGATAATTTTGCTGGATAAATTATTCTTAGCTGATATTTTCTCTGTTTCAGTAGTTTGAATATTGGATTATACTTGCTCCTGGCTTGTAGAGTTTCTGCTGAGAAGTCTGATGATAATCTGATGAGCTTTCCTTTATAGATTATGGTGTTCTTTTCCCTGGCTGCCTTGAGAATTCTTTCTTTGTCATTAATTTTTGACAGCTTTAATAATGTGCCTTGGAGAAGGCCTATTGTGATTGAGGTAATTAGATGTTCTCTTTGCTTCCTTAATTCAAGGGTCCAGTTCTTTCATTAGGTTTGGGGAAGTTCTTATCAACTGTTTGTTTAAATAGACTGCCTGTGCCCTTCTCACTCTCTTCTTCTTCTGGTAAATCATTATGATGTTATTTTTTCTGACTGAGAGAGATAGTTCTTATAGAGTTCCTTCATTTCTTTTAATTCTCATGTCTCTCTTTTCTCCTGTATGTGTCATTTCCATATTTCTATCTTCAGTATCACTAATTCTTTTCTCCTTCTGGTCAGTTCTTCCTATGCTAGTTATATTGCATTTTTTATTTTTTATTGCATTCTTTATCTTCAGAATTTCTGTTCTTTTATTTTATTTTTTATTTCAATCTCTTTGTTAAAAATTTCCTTTTGTCCATGGATTTTCTTTCTTGGTTCATTAAACTGCCTATTGAATTTTCTTGCAGCTCATTAAGTTTTTTCAGAACTAGAGTCTTAAATTTGTCATTTACATCACGTATTTTCACATCTTTAAGTTTCTTTTGTAGAGATTTTTCATTTTCTTTCTGTGTAGCTCTATTTCCTTGGATATTCACAGCTGTTAGTGTTCTCTTCTGTTATTATAATATCTCCAGGAGTGGGTCTTGCCACAGGTAGATATGAAGGAGTCTTTCTTTTGCTTCCCAGTAGGTGTTGCTGGGGCATTTTATTTTCTCTCTTGGATTGCAGTGCTTTCTTTTCTCTTGGTTTTTGGTTTTCTCATGATGGGATATTTCCTGGGAGGTGGACTTTTCCTCTTTGACCCAGTCACCTTGCTCAGTGTGCCACCCCCATGGCAGGATGTGGGTTGGTAATAGGGCTCCGCTCTGCGCTTCTGAAAACTCAGTGCAGGCAGAAGTTGCCATGCCTGTGTATCTCAACTTTCCCGGACTCCGCTGCTGGTTTTAGCCAGGATGAGTGGGGTCCGGGCTTGTTGGGAGCGGCATGGGTTTGCTTGGTGTGCTGGATAATGGAGATTTGTGGATAGCATCTGACAAACCCTTCTAGCTTCTCCCTTGTAAACAATGGGCAGTGGTGGGGAGAGGGGAGCTCTGAGAGCGGTGGAGGAAATCATGCTTATGATTTCTGCTGGGCATTGAGGGCAGTGTGGCTAAGATCTCTCTATGCCTGGGGGCCACCACCCTGGGTGCTGGGTTCAGCCATCTTACAAGATGGTCCCTTAGTCAGGAATGTATGGGGCCAGAGAAGGCATGTACCACTGTCTCCATTTTGTTTCCTCCTGGGCCCATGTTCCACACCTGTTGCCTTCTCATTTCCTAACTCTCCCAGGATGGTGCTGTGCTCTAGCTCGAGTTCTTAGGCCCCATCTCATTACTGGATAAAACCCAAGGTCATCTCTTCATGGTTGCCAAAACTGTTACCAGATAAAACCAACTGTGGGTTCGTGCTGCCTGCACCAACACAGGAATTGAGTCATAGAATAAGCATTTATTGTCAGAGCACCAGTGAGCTGAGAAGGCAGTGGGTTTCCACCCTCAAAGGTGACCGATCTTCTCCAGCCACGCTACCAGGCTGGACATCAGAGCTACTGCTATGCCTTGTGGACTGAGCCGGCTGCTCCCTGCAAACCAGACCTCCACGTCCCAAGTGTCGCCCTTCACCAACCAGACCTCCATGTCCCGAGTGCTGCCCTTTACTAAAACCTCCACATCCCAAGCTCTGCTCTTTGTTGCTGTGCCTTGAGCGTTAAGCCAGCTGCTGCCATCCAAATGTCCATCTGCTGCTGCTCGCAGGTCAAACCACATGCAGTGACCCAAGTGCTTGTCTGCTCTCTCTTGCTTCCGTCCCCACTTCTGCTTTACATCCCTGCCTGGAAGGCAGTAGGAGGGTCCTTCTTCCCTTGTCTGTTATGGCCTATTACCGGCAATGACCTTGACCTATGCTAACTTACAGCTCTTTGTAGATTGTGGTCAGTTAACACTAATTAAACCTACACCTCTTAGTCTCTAGAACCTTCATCCTGAAAGGAAAGAGATACATCTGGTGCCTTGGTTTATGGCTGCCCTGGGCAGCCTCCTCCTCCTACAGCCCCTTCCTTCTTCTCCGTGTTAGAGTCTCCTTCTCTCTCCTGGGTCAGGACAGCATCTCACGACCTCCTCTCAGCGCTTTCCCCTCCCACCTCCCCAGCTCACACTCTTTTCTCCAACCTTAGATGCTTCCTTCAGATGAGTGGCGTGCTCATCTGAGGCTGTGTGTTGCTTAGGGATGCCCTTGTTGAGTTATAGTTGTTCAGTTTGTTGTAATTTCTAGGAGAGGTTTTAAGAATCCTCTCATGCCACCATCTTGATGACTGACATTCCATGTTTTATAGTTTTCAATGTGGAAGCCATAGACAACTTTTGAAATTTATCCTAATTGTTTTACATTTTTGAACCTATTATAACTAACATTTTGAAAACATAATTGTTTGCTACTAGTATATAAAAATAAATTAAACATTAATCTTAGACACTATACTCTTTTAAATTCACATACTAGTTCTTTCTAGTAGTTACAGTTTAGGTTTGCTAGCATTTTTTTGCATGAAAAACCAACAAAAAACAAAATACAAAAACTTGTTGGAATGTCAGGGTGGCTTAGCAGTTGAGAGCTTGCCTTACATTCGCTAGGTCTGGGGTTCAGTTCCTGGCCCAGGTTCATGCAAACCCCATATGCTAAACTGCAGTGCAACTGGTAACCACCAGGATGGCTCAGCATGAAGGTTCTTACCTCCCATGTGGGAGGCCCCGAGTTCAGGTCCCATCCCGTGTTGCCCTACATCCACTGGTGTGGAATGAAATTATGTCACAATAATGATGTACAACTATGAAGACTGCTCTGGACCTTTGCCCTCCCCACTCCCCCATCCCTTCTTTCAAATAAAATAAATCTTAAAAAAAAAAGGAATTGTCACTTGCAAATAGAGACAACTTAATTTTTTTCTCTATGCTTTTTCTATATTCTTGACTTTTGAAATTTTTATGACCTCCAATACAAAGTTGAATAGACCTGAGAGAGCAGTTGTTCTAGACATTTTTTTCTTGATTGTGGTAGAAAAGTCCAATATGTCACAACTAAGTATAAAGTTTGTTGTATGTTTTTTTTTGGATACCCTTTATCAGATTTGGGAAATTCCCTACTTTCCTTAGCTTGCTACAAATCTTTTATTATAATTTGGTGTTAGATTTTATTAAATTTTTTTTTCTGGATTTATTAAGATTATAATAGCCCATGAATCTGATGAATTACTTACTTTGAATAAAATAGTTCATGTAGAATTGGTAATATTGCTCCACTACATGTTTGATAGAATTCACCTGTAAAATCATTATAGCCTAAGGTTTTATTAATGAAAATAAAAAGATATAGGCATCTTCAGATTTTCTTCCTGTGTCAATTTGATATTTTATATCCTTTCATGGAATAATATCAATAATAACTTCTGTTTCTTTCCTAATACAGGGTATTACTGTCTTTTATTTTTTCCTTGAACAGTTTAGATATATCATTTTTATTAGTTTTTTCAACAAATCAGCTTTGGTTGCATTATTTTTTTGATTATTTATTTTCTATTTCATTGATTTCTTTAAGAAATAGAAATTTGGCAGGGGGCAATATAATGGGATATAACTAAGCTAAGATAAAAATGTCATTTTTACTATTACCATTTAACTTATGCTCTCGTCTGATGCCCTATCCACATGAGGGAGGATTTAATAGGATCATCTTACTGATGAAGAAACAGAGATTCCAAGAGAATCAGTCATTTTTTTAAAAGTAATATGACTGATAATTAACTGACCCAAGGATTCAAATCCAGAGCTACCTGACTCCAAAGCTCACATATTCTGTCCATGGCACCAAAGATCCTGTTGACATGCATATAGTTTTAAGAAAAAAATAAGACAAAGTACAAGGAGCAAGTATGCAGTAAGAAGACTGAATGGAAAACCTTTCTTCTAATGTGTTCACACTTATTGATCAAGGAAGTCATACTGTTAATTCTGCATAGAATGCGTATTTCCACAATATCCATGTTGGAGCATAGAGTTGATACCAAAAGTCTGAGCAGGCCTGGTAACTTTATGTTTTAGAGGCTTGCAAATTGGGGCTATCTTCATTTTCTGGACAAAACTTTTCATTGAATCTTTAAATTGCAATGAAATGGAAATTTTGAGATTCCAATAGACAGAGTTCAAAGACATTGGGATACATTTCACTCCCTATCATATCCAGTGGCCACATAGTTTTTATATATAATACTTCCTGCACTGCTTCCAGCCCTCTACCCGAAGGAGAGAACATGAAATAGACCGGATGGTTATGAGAACCAACATGGCTCAATCAGTGCTGGGGGCCCATAAGAGGAGACTATTAATCCTACGTAGAGGCATTTGTAAGTAATATCTGTAAGCTGACCAGATGTACCACTTTAAATGGGACAGAAAACAACAGTACTGCTCCATTTCAAATCATATGTATGGTCAGCCTAGTCTCACTGAGCTAAATTTAGGTGTCAATAGACTGACCATACATACTGTTTGAAATGGACAGCACCATTGCTTTCTGTCCCATTCAAAATGTTATGTCTGGTCAGCCTAAGTATCTGATGAGATACTTGACAGAAGAGAGTGAACTGACCCTTTTTATTACATTTCTTGATACAGAGATTTTCAACTCATTTATCGAATCAGGATTTAATTTGCTTTTGCCTAATTTTGAATACAAATGACTAAGGTTCTCCTTAATCTCTTTAATCTACTTATACCAATCAAAGAAGGAAGAAAGCAAATTTCTAAATAGGGAGCCCATAGGTGGGACTAATTCTGATATCATGACTTTTTCATTAGTTCAGTGTGTAACCTATATTTCAGGAGTGAGCACAGAGACCTTGCCCACTTTGCTTAAGAACACTGGCTGTAATCAATTAGCCTCATTTGTACTTTAAGAAGAAAAATAATTGATAAAGGAGTTTAAACTTTGCTTGAGAATTTTCCCAAGGATGCTTCATAACAATAACATTTTCCTATTCTGAAAGTTTATGTGTCTCTTGATTTCTGCTAAGTATGAATTTCATCATCAAATGATTTGCAAGTGCAGATGTTTGCAAATTGATGGTCCTCCTTGCTTTAATTTATTAATAATTTTCAAAGTTAATGAATGTCCTTGGGGAGTAGGTTGCCTGTCTGATTTTCCTGGCCCTGGAAACATAACCAGCCAAGCAGCTGAGCCTTCATTCTGGATCTGTCAGGGCAGGTTGTGATGGGAAGGACCTGAGTCCACAGCTGCAGGAAGGTAGTGGCAAGTGAGTAACAAGCTAGCTGTGACTCCATGGGTCCCAGGTGGCCCAGATCTCAAGTGGCAATGGCATCGTGATTGTCATTTATCCGCCTGAGTGTTGACAGAAAACTGTCTGCTGGTGTCACTGTCCATCAGATATGATTGCTGAATTTTTGAGATGCGCTCTGCTTTTCTGGAGTAAGAGGAGGTAGTGTTTGAAATGTGAGGCTGCTATTTTTATATTTAGAAGTGAATGAACAGCTGCCAATTATCTGTAACTTAGGTGACAAAGAAAATCCAACTTTATTGGAAAATTGAGCTGTATTGATAATTAGATATCATCACTAGTGAGCTACCTGACTCTCTAGTGAAATGATCATATATCCAAATACGTCTATGAGGAATATTTCTTCCCACCCTCCTTTCCTTCTTCAAAACTGTGACTCAGTAATCTCCAGACCTGATACGGTCACATGCCAGATAATCTCCAGTGATCTCAAAGACCACTGTGAAATTCGGTACATTTAAACTGTATTTTAGAGGCAGTAAGGATATTTAATAACAAAAGATATCAACAGAAAAAAAAAGTTTTATTTAAATGGACTTGAGGTGTTATCTATGACACATTGACTATGTATTACTACATATGTGCAAGTTTACTTCCTATTTCTTCATTCAACAAATATTTATTGAGAGTCTGTTATATAACAAGCACTTATTTATATACTGAAGGTTCAGTACTGAATAAATAGTTCTTATAATTATGTAGCTGACATTTTAAGAGCACAGAGACAAGTAAATGAACGTATGTGGTGAGTTGTATGTGATAATGCTGAAAAGAGGAATAAACCAGAGGAAGCGGCAGAGAATGGCTGGAGATTGAGTATGTACACGGTGTGTAGGTAATTTTTGAGGAGGAGCCTCACTGGTAAGATGGCAGTTAAGTATATGCCTAGAACTGCAGTGGAGGAGCTGTGTTAGTGGGGGGCTAGGTGTGGTCCAGCAGGGGAACAGAACTGCAGAAATCTTAAGGCAGGATGTGTTTAAATAATGGCGCTAAGAACAGAGGGCCGAGATGAAATGAGGGAGGGGAGCGGTGAGATCAGAGAAATGGAGGCCAGACCCGTGAGCCATTGCAGACCGTGGTGAGCATCTTGATTTTATTCTGAGGGAGATAGAAAGTATCAGAGGGCTTGAAGCGGACCTGTCATTGTCAGAACAGTATTTAATTTATATATACTTTTTAGAGGTATGTATTTTTACCTTCTCATAATTCTCATAGCAGCCTTTTGAAGTTTGTATATTACTATTGTTTATTCCCATGTTTAAGTAAAGATGCGAAGGCTTATAGATATGAAGGAAACTATGCAAGTGACAAAAAGAAAGTGCAAGGCCCATGTTCTTTCAACTGCTCTCAAACTGCCTCTTCATTGCTTGACATTAACCTAGAAAACTCATTTTTAATTAGAATAACACAAACATGGGAAAGCCAACTTTTATCAACATTTCTGTAATGGAGAAAAAGTAATAAAGATACTGGTGAACCTTATTCTGCGAGTTTATGAATCATGGGGAACTTTGTTCATCCTCTTTTATTTTGAAAATCTAGCTACAGAGAAGTTTCATAAACATAACAAGTAACTTCTGAATACTCTTTAAATAGATTCATTAATTTATAATATTTTATCATGTGGGATTTATCACTTTGTGTGTGTATATATATATATGTGTATGTGTGTAAATATATATATATGTATATATGTATATAAACTCTATCATTTTGTTTCTGAACCACTTGAAAGTAGTTTGTATGTGTCACATTCCTTTATGGTTTTAAGTACCTCATAAGATATAGCCCATGAGCAAGAATATTTTCTTATGTAATCATATCAGAATTGCCAACTCAGGAATTTAATATCTATACAATATTTATATTTAATCTACAGTTAATTTTATAAAGTGCGCTAATATGAGGGGGACCCCAGAAAACAATTTATTTATTAAAAATTGTATATTTATTCTTAAACTTCATGTTTATGTTTAAACTTCATTCATCTTCAAAGTATATTTTGTTTAGTGCAATACATCTATAAAGACACATTTTCCACTTCTCATAAAACAGTTTTTTAACTTGTTGGTTTTGATGCCTTTTAATGGTTCGGCAGTATTTTGTTTCACCGCTCTTCCATACATTTCTCTTTGAGGACTTTTTTCATCGGGAAACAAAAAAATGTTGCTTGGGGTGAGACAGGGTGAATAGTGAGGGTGGGGTATGAGGGGTGGGCCATTTTTGGTCAAAAACTGCTGAATGTTCAGCGTGGTGTGGGCCGGTGTGTTGTCATGCCACACGTTCATGTAAATCAGGGGTCTCCAAACTACGGCCCGTGGGCCGGATGCGGCCCGTGAGGCCCTCTCATCCAGCCCGTGGAGACCTTTTTATCTGAATAAAATAATATTAAATAAATAATTAAAAACAACATCTATGTTTTGATTCTTTTTTATTTGGACCTCGAGTTTGTAGTCGGCCCCAAACTGCTGTTTGATAGTTAATGCAGCCCATGGGCTGAAAAGTTTGGAGACCCCTGAAAATCATCCATCACGAAATCCACAAACATATCGAAAGTGTCTCCAAAATAATTTAACTGAAGCTGAACTCAGCCTCTCACAACCATGCCAGCTGGTACGCTGATTAATATGGGTTCCTAGACACTCACCTAGTGGAGGTAGCCTGTACTACAATGGGTGCACCCTCCTGGAGATACAAAGGTGGGGTGATAAACTTTGCTTCTACTTAAATAGAAAATGAACAGGAAAAGATATTTTAATGAAATAAAAAAAAAAGGAAGAAATATACCCACATCATTTATTTTCAAAGCCGTGTAATTATTTTTCTACAAACTCACCACATGCTTCAATATACTTCCATCAGTGCTGCACTAGTTTCTGAAACCCATCCTTCAAGAAATTGGTGTTTTTTGTTTGAAACCATTTCCTCACTGCAGACTTCACCTCTTCATCATGGTTGGCCCGTCAAGTGTTCTTTAGTTTTGGGAACAGGTGGAAATCAGTAGGAGCCAGTTCTGGGCTAGACAGTGGATGCAGCAGCACTGAAAAGTCCAGGCATTGAGTTGCATACCTTGTTGCTGTACTTGGTGAGGCCTGGCGTGGTCGTGTTGAAGATGTGTTTTATTCCTTATTCCAATCTGTTCAATTCTTCTTTTTAGTGCAGTAAGAGTTTCAATATAATGTTCAACATTTATTGATGTTTCTTTTTAAGGAAAGTCTGCAAGAACAACATGTTCAGAATTCCAAAAAACAGTCATAACGACCTTCCCAGCTGAGGCCTGAGTTTTTGTATACTGTTTGAACCGAGCATCTGAACACCCCTCCATTGCAATGTGCACTGGGTGAAAAATGTAAGCGTGTGTGTGCAAGGTCAAGAATGATGGAGGGGACATATCATGTCATTACACAGAACAGGTTATGTTCAGATATGTCTAATATAACCAAAATATTACAGTGGATGCAGAATATTTAACAGCCTGCTGTTATAATTCTGTATTTTGTTGGTTTGGTTGTTTGTTTTTAGGAGGGGGACCTCATAATATCCTCTATAGCATTTTGTTTTCTCTTTAGTACTACATCTGGTTTAGTCTCTATAGAGTCCTGTAATTTGGAATAGTTTTTACTCCTTTTCTTTTTTTTCATGACATTAAATTATTTGGAGAATAAGGATCAGTTATTTTTTAGAATATTCCCAAATTTGGGTTTTTCTAATGCTTCCTCATGAAAAGATTCATGTTACACATCCCTAGTTAGAAAACTACACAAGTGATACTGTGTCCTTCTCAGGATATAACATCAAGTAGAACTGCGATCTACCTACCGGTACTCATTGCTGGGAATGTATATTTTGATCACCACATCATGATGTTTTTTCTTTCTTATCTTTACTATAGAGTTACTATGCTTTCCCTGTTAGGTACAACTAATAAGGAATCTGGGGAAAGGCACCGTGATGTCATGATAATATCCTGTTATTCAATCAAAACAACCCTGTTTTAGTATATATTTGTTATCCATTGTTTGGAAATGCAGTTGGTATTTTTGGTATGTTAGCCTTGTGTCCTTCCTGAAATCTTATGAAATCACTTAGTTCTTATAAGATTCTTTTATAGATTCCTTGGATTTTCTACAAAAATGATCATATCATCTGTGATTAGAGACAATTTTAATTTTTCTTTTCTATTTTTATGCTTTTCATTTCTTTTTCTTGCTTATTGTACCAGCTAGTACAGTGTTGCAGAGAAGCCATTAGAGTGAACATCCTTACCTTGTTCATGATCTTAGAGAAAGCATTCAGTTTTCACCATTAGTTGTACTTTTATTTTGTTTGTTTGTTTGTTTTATAAATGTCCTTTATTAGGTTCAGGAATGTACATTGTAGTCCTAATTTGCTAATAGTTTCTTTCTTGAATTGTGTTTCAAATCAAGGTAGAAATTATATCTGAATATATGAAGATAATTGCATTGTTTTATTTTTAGCCTGTTAATATGGTAAACTGCTTGATTTTGAATGATAACACAACTTTGTTTTTCTGAGTTAAACCTTCCTATCACAACATAGGATCCTTTTTATATAATGCTAAATTAGATTTGCTAGAATGTGTAAATAATTTTTGTGGATGTTTCTTAGGTTTTACTGTGTTATTTTCTCAATGTCTTTGATTTACGTATCAGAGTAATACTGGTCTTACAAATTGAAGCGTGATTCCTAATCTTCTGTTTTTGTGAACTCTGTATAGAATTTGACAACATTTCTCTTTCACATATTTGCTAGAATTAACAATCAAATCTAAATGGACCTTGAGTTTTATATGTGAGATTTTTAAAAAAGATTTATTTTATTGTTTTTGGCAAAGGGAGAGACAGAGACAGAGAGAAAGAAAGAGAGAAGGGGGGCCCAGAGCATTCTCCATAGTTGTATCTCATCAGTTCTCAACGTGGTTTCATTCCACACAGGTGGGCAGGGGCCATGCAGGGCGGGAACTGAGCTAGGGGCCTGCCACATGGGAAGTTCACCCCAGTTCAGCAATGGATCCACATGGGCCGAGGCCTGGACTCGATCCTCAGACTCCTGGGCTGCAAAATGACCACTTAACCTGCTGAGCCATCCCAGCTTCCCCTAAATGAGAAGATTTTAACTATAATCAATTTATTAATACATATGAGATCTGACAATTAAGTTCACGAACTTGCTAATGTGCACTTATGTTGGTGGCACTGTACAAACAGCTCTGTAAGGTTTCATAACCTTGATATATCAATGTCTCACATCTGTGTTCTTCTTATTGTGTTGTGGTATCTTGCTGAATGGCATTCATTATTGTTGCATATTTTTTGTGTGATGTTGTGAGAACATTGGAGCTTGAATTAGAGCAATGAACAAACATATTTTTTGTTATACTTGGCAAGAGTAGACATGAAATCAGGTACTGTACATGTTATTCCAAGTTTATGGGGACAATGACATGAAGAAAATTGCAGTGAACAAATGGATTAAACATTTTTCTGAGGGGAGAGACAGTGTCGCTGAGGAAGAGAGGTCAGGGTGGCCAATAACAAGTAGAATGATGAAAATATTGCAAAAATTTATCGAATTGCTTTTCAAAATAGTTGGCTGGCTATGAAAATCATAGCAGACCAAGTAAACATCAATAGTGAAACAGTTAGGAAAATATTAACTGAAAATCTTGGCATGAGAATGGTGTGTCCAAAAATGGCCCCAAAGGAGCTTGCCTATGAACAAAAACAAAGTGGGGGAGGGTCAAAGTTTGCCAAGACCTTTTTGGGAGACAACATGATCTTTTGGGCCATGTTGTCACTGGTGATGAAACATATGGTTGTACTAATACAACCCTGAACAAAGTGTCCAAGTGCACAATGGAAGTCAGCTAATTCTCCACAACCAAAAAAGTTTAGTCAGCCCAAATCAAGAGTCAAAGGGATGTTGCTAACCATTTTTTGAGGTCAGAAGTATTGTTTTGAATTTGTATCAAATGGACAGTCTTAACCAAGTTGACTATTTGGAAATGCTGAAAAGGTTGTTTGAAAATGTTAGACCAAAAAAGTACTAAAATTTTTGTGAACAACTCATGGCTCTTACGTCACAACAACGCACCAGCTCACAAGGCACTGTCTGTAAGGGAGTTTTTAGCCAGTAAACAAATAACTATTGGCACATCCTCCCTCCAATTCACCTGATCTGGCCCCCAGTGACTTTTTTCTTTATTCAAAGATAAAGAAAATATTGAAAGAAAGACATTTTTATGACATCAGGACATCAAGGGTAATACGATGATGGTTCTGATGTTCATTCCAGAAAAAAAAGTTCCAAAATTGCTTTGAAGGGTCAACTAAGTGCTAGAGTTAGAGCAGAGCTTCCCAAATGCAGTACTTCAAAGGTGGCCATAGGGATACTCAGAAATGAGTTATGTAGCACTTCTAGGATGAGTTCATTAACTTAATTGTCAGACCTCTTATAGATCTATTTAATGTATCTACTAATTTACTTAGTGAGCTTTAATTATGTGTGTCATGAAATTTGTCCATTTCATCCAGGTTGTCAAATTAGTTTCCATGAAGTTGTTTGTAATATTCCTTTATATCAGTATGATATGTAATGATGTCTTTTCTCTCATTTGTATACTGAAAATAGATCTTTTTTATTAACCTAGTTAGATTTGTCAACTTTATTAATTCTCTCAGTGAAACAGCTTTTTGCTGCTTTCATTTTTATCTATTTGTCCATTTTTTATCTGTTTGATTCTTGCTTATGTTTATTATTTTCTTCCTTCTGCTTACTTTGATTCTCTATTCTTTTCCTTTTAACTTCTTAAGGTAAATGCTGAGGTTATTGATTTGAATTCTTTCTTTTTTTCTAATATACACATTTTTACAGCTTTATATTTCACTCTATACACTGTTCTAGCTACATCTTATAAATTTTGATAGGTTGTGTTTTCCCTGCCATGCAATTCAAAATAATTTGTATTATTATTGTTCTTTGGCCTATGGATTTCTTTTTTGATCCATAGATTACTTTGAAGTATATTGTTAATTTCAAAACATATGAATATTTTCTAGATATCCTTCTGTATTCTTTGTTGAACTCTTTTCTGGTATGAGAATTTTGTTTGTACATCAGTAGTTTGAAATTTATTGGGACTTACCACAACATAATACCTCTTTTTGAATGTTCCATGTGCATATGAAAAGAATATATGTGTTCTGTTATTATTGAGTGAACTGTTCTCTAAATATTGGTTAGGTCAAGCTGATTGATCTATAGTCATTCTTGGCCTACTAATCTATTAGTTATTGAGAGAAAAGTTGAAATTACTAATTATAATGGGATTTGTCTTACGTTATATGTAAGGTTGTGCTTTAGATAATGACCTAAGAAAGCAAAAAAATAAATATCTAAGTTTCAGGGATGCCAACATAGCTCAACAGGTTGAGTGCTTGTCTTGCAACTACGAGGTCTAGGGATTGAATTTTGGCCCCAACTTGTGCAAACCCATATACTGAACTGTGGCACAACAGGTAGCCACTTGAGATGGCAGCAAAGGTTCTCACCTCTGAAGCGGGAGGCCCCCAGTTTGGTTCTTGCCCCATGCATGCAGCCCCACATCCACCTGTATGAAATGAAACTATGTCACAACTAACGATGTACAACTATGGAGACTGCTCTGGGTCTCTCTCTCTCTCTCTCTCTTTCTCTCTCTCTCTCTCTCTTTCTCTCTCTCTCTCTCTCCTCTCAAACAATAAAGTAAATCTTTAAAAATAATACCTAAGTTTCTAGTAACAGTTTTTCGATAATTTTCTTTAATGAAGACAACTCATAGTTCACTTAAACCCAACTGGAACATGGCTGTTCCATGCCTCCTTACTCTCAACATTTATTATAGTAACTGTATTCACTGGTCCCTGTTTCCTGCTGAACATGTACACAAAATATCTGCATACTACTGAAATATTTGTAGAAGAAATTACATTATGTCTGCATTTGCTTTAAAATGTCCAGTCAAGGAAACAAAAAGTACTTGGCAGTAGAAATGAATTAAGATGGACAATAACTTAGTAAGTTGTGAATCTTGATGATAGAAATCTTTATATTATTATGTGTACTTTATGTATTAATATATTTGAAAGTCTTCAACATAAAAGTAAAAATAATCATAGATAGAAAAGTTCATAAAAATGTGATTTGAGGTATCAAATGCTAAAACATTTCTTCCAGAAACAAATCTGGTTTACATAGAAGTTAATCTATGTGCTGATCATCTGAGTGTATTGATGAAGAGTTTTAGAGTGGTAGCAATGGCAGGAAGCTGCAGTAACTGAGCAATGAAACTTGGGAATTTTTATAATGTGAGCTTTACTGTGTTTGGCTAATAGATTTTTAAAAAGCAGAACAAAGTGATTTAATATAGAACAGTCAGTGCTCAGCATTACTATTTGCGTTCGTCCCTCCCACCCACCACCCCATTCTTTTTTAAAATGCTTTCAAATGCTTTAGCTCTCTTGGGAGTGTGAAAGAAACTTACGTCATATGATAAGTTAACAAAAAGTAAAATATGTAAGTATTTTAAAAATATTTAAATGTGTTTATTCATAAAAAGAATTGCTATTGCACTGTGTTGGGGATGATGTGGGGAAATAGGCATTGTCATACATCTCCATGGGGTGTAAATCATAACCTTCTATATAGAGTGCAATTAAGCAATATAGTTCAAAATGTAAGTAGACCTGTCTTTTGATCTCACCTCTGGGAATGTAACTTACAAATGCACTCATCAATGGGAGAAGTGAAATGTAAGGTAGTATTAACATTAACTCATTGTTTGTGATAGCAAAATACTTCAAAGAATCAAAATGTGAATCATTAGTCTATTGGTGGTTTGGAATTCTGTGCAGTTATTTGAAAAAAAATTCTGCATACTTATGAAAAGAACTAGATATATTATTGTTAATTTAAAAGTTCTTAAATAGGTTTTTTTTTATACCATCTATTACTCAGCTAAAATATATTTATTTTGTGTTCACAATCTTCAGCCATTCAGTACTGTGCTGGGTGCTGGGGATATAATATTTCCTTTTATTGATTTTTCTATGTTTTGAGCACTTTGTTACCAGGCAAGAGCCTTTCCCAATTTTCCTACCTTATCTTTATAAGATAAGGTTACCTGCTTCCCAGGTAACATAGTGATGCCCCAAACCAATTTGGTTCATGTCATCTTAGAAAATTTTAGTGTATTTTTTCTGGAATATTAGACCATATAAGAAGAAGCAGTATGCTATATTATACCAATCTCAAGGAAGGAAACGCTTTATAAAGAATTTATTGATGAGACATCACATTTGTTTACCACATATAAAGGGCTTTCAGATCTACTGGGATTGGTAGTCAATGGCAATCTTACATTAGAACTGTGTAGAATTTTACTTCTAGTGGTTTGAAATTCAGAAATTTATTGCTCTTTCATCATAACTTGCAGAGGTATACAAGGCCTGTCTGGAAAGTATCCAGCCATGTTACTGTTTTTGTTATATTGGCAATGGCTGGAATTTTTTGGACAGCCCTTGTATGTTCAGGACGGTTTGCAAATTTCAGAGTATACCTGAAGCATAGCACTCGACTTCCTTATAAACAAGTATGGTAGTTTAACGGAGTATAACATACGGTATATATTCAGCAGTAAGAACAATAATATGGGTAAAGGTTTCTCTGAGGACAGAATTTAAGAAGGCAAAACATCTTATCCAATGGTTCCTGTGCTAATGAAACAGATTCCTGGCAACTCACAGACACAATAATAATGCCTTCAGCCTCTGTATGACACTGCACATCACACAAATATGTGGACAAGGAGAGAGAGTAGGGGACGAAGTGGTGCTTCCAGGAGTCCCCAGAATGAAGAAGTGGAACAACCATTTGCCTAAGAATGCCTGTAGCTCTAGGCTACCCCTTTTCACTATGCCAGGTCCAAAAATCGATGAACTCTTTTTAGTTTCTGTTGTCTACCCTGGTAAATACTGCTCACATTTTAGGGATTTTTTTTCACATCAATCTAAAAGTCTCCTTTCTCTTTTTTCTATCTTTAAAATTTTTACACAACTACTTAGACCAGAGTTTTTCAACAGTACCACTGTTGACATTTGGATAATTCTTTTGTGGTTGGGCTGCCCTATGCATTGTAGGGTTCTCAGAAATATATCTGGCCTCTACCCACTAGACTCCCAACAGCACAACCCTCCCAAGATGTTCCAACTCAATGTTTTTAGACATTGCCAAATGTTCCTTGACAGGGAGAACAAAGTCCCTCCTGGCTGAGAATCCTAACTTGGAAACCTTTTGAGGTTTCTATGGGTTTGACTGTTGGAAATAAGGAAGGAAATTAAGATTCAAACAGATAAACTTCATTCTCTTCTTCTTTTTTGTTTTTCATCACTTATTTGACTGAGAACCACAGTTCGAGGACTGATGACCAGAGGAATGAATTTACCAGAAGATGAATTCCATTTAGCCTACAGGGTGATTTTGTTTTTGAATTAAGCTTAAAGGCCCTTAGATTGGTTCTGTACTCTCTATTTCAGTTTCTTAACAGTCCCCTCTGTTTTCTAAAGATGCACACACTTGACCTGCTTTACTTGTTTACATAACCTGTCCAACCCACAAAGGATTTGAGTGTGCTACCTCTTTCTAGAGCAGGGATCTCCAAACTTTTCAGCCCCGGGCTGCATTAACTATCAAACAGCAGTTTGGGGGCCGACTACACACTCGAGGTCCAAATAAAAAAGAACCAAAACATAGATGTTGTTTTTAATTATTTATTTAATATTATTTTATTCAGATAAAAAGGTCACCATGGGCCAGATGAGAGGGCCTCATGGGCTGTAGTTTGGAGATCCCTGTTCTAGAGGATACCATGGAGGAAAAGATAAAAACATTGAATATTCTTTAGAGCCACAAAAGACCACATCACACTTTGTCCAAACTAGGAAAAACAGAACAAATCTAAAGCGTTTTCTTTCATTTGTCAGGGCAGTATTGTGACATACTGATTCTGTTAGAAAATAAGGTAATTTACTGCCATTTGCTAAAGAGTTGTAATAAATCTATGATGCTTTTGAGAAATCATGTAGCCCCAGGGTTGTACAGTGCACATCCTGAACAACCATACATGGCAGTTTTGCATATTTAAGTGAAGTAAGTAAGGTCTATATACCATAGCAAATTTAGCTGTAGGCTCTCCTGGGAATTTCATTAACTTATCTGAGTTTGGAGCAGATCATTAAGAGAATAGGGAAGATCACAGAATGAGAATAAGATCATTATTATCTTATATTCCTTGTGGTTGGAGGAAAATACCTGCTCTTTCTAATACACAGGCATTTCTACTCAGACCCCATCCTGCACTGACCATGGGGATGTGAGGGGTAAGACTCAAGGAGGCGTGGTTAATGGGGAGAAGGAAATAAAAGCAGAGGAGATGCCTGGCAGTGGTGACATCGAAGGGGAATGAGAGTTTCTGTAGCTGCTGGAACTTTCTTGCCTACACAGAACTGACCCTGGGAGGCTGTTCTTTTTAGGCATGAAACTATTTCTCTCATTACTGATTAATGTTATCTAGCCAAGCTTAAGAGAGATGATCCCTTCATTCTTATATTCTTAATTTCAGCATTCATTTATTGCTGTTCCTCTTTTCTGAATTCATCTTTTTAAATTTATTTATTCAGTAAATGTTCTTGAGCACCTGTTATATAAATCCCTTTCCTCATGGAGAGACCACCTAATAAATGTAATGACGATGTGTGATACCAGATGGGTGCTAGACTTATCATGGTGATCACTACATAAGGTTTATAAATGTCGAATCGCTGTTCTGCAGTTGAAGCTAATATAATATTGTATGTCAACTATAATTAAAAAAAACACATGTTCTGGGAAGCTGGGATGGTTTAGCGGATTAAGTGCTCACTTTGCAGCCCTGGAGCCCAAGGATCGAATCCCAGCCCGGGCCCATGCGGACCCGTATGCTGAGCTGGGGTGTGCCCCCAGTTCAGTTCTTGCTGGGGCCTATGTGGGAGGCTCCTGGCCCAGTTCCTGCCCTGCACAGCCTGGTGCCCACCTGTGGAGTGAAACTATATGGAAAACTAATGCTGTCAACTATGGAGACTGCTCTGGGCCACCTTCCCCCCCCCCCCCCCCCCCCCCCCCCCCGTCTCTCTCTGTGTCAAAAAAACAAAACAAAAACACATGTTCTGATTTATGGTGACTCCAGCAGTTTTTGAGTATGCTGTTTCACCAAAACCTTAATAAATTTGGATGTTATATGTTTTACTAATTCAGTTGTTCAAAAAATCATTTCAATCCCATTTCATTGCTTTCTATTGATGTGAAATTAAGGGGGGTTTTATTAGAGTCTCAGAATTTGATCTTGGAATGCTGGGTGACATCATCTCTCTGCTATCGTGAGACCATTTACTCTGGCAGTGTCTGTGTTCAGAGTTGTCACTCTGCTTTTCATTCTAGCCATGTGATAGGAGTTCACTTCCCTACTCCCTTAAAGTTAGGCGTGGACGTATGACCTGCTTTGGCCAGTGAATGTGAGCGAGAAGAACGTGTCACTTCTGCCTGAAAATTACAGGCCTGTGTGGGAATCCCCATGTTCCTGTTTTCATGTAGTCAGTCCTGGGCACTTAGCTGGGATCCTTTGGTGGGAATAACATGAAGCAAAGGCCCTGCACTGACCTGTAGTGGACATGTAGCGTGAATGAGAAGCACATGTTGTTGTAAGCCACTGAGACTTGTCCACTGTGTGTTAGGAAGCATGACCAGCCTGTTTCATCTGATTCAGCCGGTGTGGCTTGTCCCCTTGCCTGCGGTGCTGTGCCCCGTGCTGGCGTGCAGGGCCGCTTCAGCACCACACAACACGCAGCAGATCTCGGAGCTAGGTGCTTTCTTAAACAAGGAAAGAGTGTGGTGGTATTTATGTATAGTCCATTCAATTTAGAACAACAAAGTGGGTGACAGCACTGTGCCATCTGCCAGCTTAAATTATTTTTGTCATCTCAGATTAAAAATTGTTTTAATATTCAGCAGGGAAATGACTTAATGTGGAGTGGCTTCAGGCAACTTTTAAAAAATTGCTTTTTCTTCTTTACAGGCCTGTAAAAGCTAATAAAAGGAGCTAACATTAATTGTTCATTATACTTCAAGGACTGTGCCAACTGAAACTCCTTTGTTTCTCCTTGAAACATGATAAGGTTGGTGCTATAACCATCCCTGGATTATAGATGAAGAAACTGAGGCTCCGGGTGAATGTCACTTGTCAAGGTCATTCACTGATTAGTAGCAGTACTAAGATTTGAACCAAGTTCCTTGGATCTGTGTACCAGCTACCATGTGACAGTGACCACATTGGTTCTGCCCATAATTTCTCAAGGCCCCAGACAGGGCACACTGTGATTCTGCCAGACCCTCATCCTTTACTGCTATCATCTTTCCCTCTCATCTGCTTTTGCTGTGTGATCATAGACTTTATTCTATGTACGATATTTTCCAACCAATACTTAGCCAAGAGATTTTGCATAGGCTTGAGACACAAAAATCAATGAGACATAGTTGCTTTCTTTCAGGTACTCCAGAGCAGCAGTCCCCAAACTTTTTGGCACCGAGAACTGGTTGTGTGGATCGGGGGTGGGCTGGAAGGGGCGTGGTTTCAGGATGATTTAAATGCATTACATTTATTGTGTACTTTATTATGATTACATTGTAATATATAATGTAATAATTATATAACTCATGATAATGCAGAATCAGTGGGAGCCCTGATCTTGTTTTCCTGCAGCTAGGAGGTCCCATCTGGGGGTGACGGCAGTGACACCCAAAGTGTGTCTACTCTGTAATCTCGTTTTGGTTGCTGTCACTGCAGAAAACCCTGCTTCACAAAGACAGGATGTTGGAAATGGAAGCAGGCTTTTCAGTGCTTTTATGGAAATCTCAAGATATTCTGCCTTAACTTTAATGCAGAACGTACAGAGATTTGAAGTTGTCTCAAACATACTTTTAAGGCCACTGTCATTTGTGATCTCAAGCAGTTTATCCTCTTCTAGCACCGACAAAGTCTATTTATCTGGTTTATTCTCTAATAGGTCATGGATCCATACCTTCCCAGTTCGGGGGTCTTTTGTGGTTGGGAAGTAATGCACAAATGCTTTTGAAAGCTGAGATAGGTGATCGTGCATCAGCTGGTAGAAAGAAGGCCCTGGTTTTCTTTCACTATCTGTGCCAATGTTTGAAACCTGTCAAAAATCCCAGTGTTTACTCGTCGCCCCTATAATTTCGGTTTGGCTTTGAATGCAACCACTTTATCTGCCGACTTGAACACAATTGTTCTCCCCTGAAGTGACAGATTGAGTTTGTTGAGCAGGATGAATATGTCACACAGGTAAGCAAGTTTCGTGACCTGTTCCATGTCACTGAAATATGCTTCCAGTGATTACTGTTTTTTTTTAAAGAAATCTAAAGAGTACGCCTTATAACTCAGAAACTCAGCCCAGTGATCCCCCTTTAGAAAGCCATCTCACTTCTGTGTATAAGAGAAGATGTGTGTGCTCTGCTCATGGAGCTGTATGTACAGACATGAGTTAAGGGCGTGTACTTTAATGTGGTTGAAAATTTTAATCACATCCTGGAAAATGTTAAGTTCAGGTGATATTTTTTGACTAGCCAGCTTTAGTGCATTGACTCACATTTAGAAGTGACCTCTTTGACCTGAGTAGTGAAATCAGAAAGCCATCCAGTCATGACAGTCACTCCATCTGTACATATACAACACAGAATGACCAGTTCAGTTTTTCTGATATGTAATCGTTCAAAGACTTGAATAGTTCTTCAGCTATGGAGTTGGTTGGCAATGAAAGTGCACATCACATATCCTCATGCACATCCTCCTGATTAATATATCCCACAAAAACAAGCATTGTTGCCTTGCCAACATTGGTAGACTTGTTAACCTGGATTGCATACCACGGTGACTCATTAAGTCTTTCTAATAATTGTGCTTCAGTATCATCTCGTTTCATCAATTCATCTAGTTAAGGTGCTAGCTGAAAGAGGAACATACCACCTTTGGAACTGCAGCCTTTCCTAAAAGTTCACTACAAATGTCCTTAGCAGCAGACAGGATCAACTCTTCAACAGCAAAGGGCTTCTTAGTTTAGCAATGTGGTCAGCCACTAAAAATGATGCTCTCAGTGCAGACACATTTGATGAAGTGGTAGCCTTCAATTGCTTTTGTTCTTTGTGTTCACATATATTTTCTTTTGAAAAAATCCAAAAGCTTGCCTTCTAATGCAGGGTGCTTGGTCTCCACGTGGCAAAGCAGTTTTGAAGGCCTCGTGGCTTTGTTGGATAGCCGGTCACCATATATTATACAAAGCAAGCTTGGAAAATATGAATCACCTGTTGCAATGAACCCATAATTTAAGTAGGTCTCTTGATGTTTTCTTTCAAATGCAGCTTTCTTTTTGTTGGCAGTCTTAAGAGTCTTCTGCTATCTCATCATTGGGTCTTTCCCCTTTTCCAAGAAGCTCTCCAAGAGCATTAATTTTTTACTCATTTTGGCTAGAGTAAGCTTGTGGGCTTAGCAAAACTGTAACTGAGATAAGTGTATAGTGTGGGAAAGAGACAGGGATGGGAGTGGTAAATAAACTAATGGGTGGGCCACGCATGGACTAAGATAAGTGTTGGATTCTGACATGAATCCTGCCACCAGATGCAGCTGTACAATTGAAGTACATCTACTCACTTGGCACTATAAAGCCCTCACCAGATGCAGCTTAGTTGTCACTTGCCATTCACTGATAGGGTTTTGATATGAGTCTGCAAAGAATTGATTTATTATGGTCTCTGCAGTCAAACCTCTCTACTAATGTTATTGTGTATTTGCAGCCTCTCCCCAGTGCTAGCATCACCACCTCAGCTCCACCTCAGATCATCAGGCGTTAGATTCTCATAAGGAGCGTGCAACCTAGATCCCTTGTGTGTGCAGTTCACAATAGGGTTGGTGCACCTATGAGAATCTGATGCCTCTGCTAATCTGACAGGAGGCAGAACTCAGACAGTAATGTGAACAATGAGGAATGGCTGTAAATACAGATGAAGTTTCGTTTTCTCACCCACTGCTCACCACGTATTGTGTGGCCTGGGTCCTAACTGGCCACAGACCAGTATACTGTGGCCTGACTGGTATACTGGTCCATGGCCCAGGGGTTGGGGACCCCTGCTCTAGAGCGGTACCCACAAATAGAAATACAATGCCAGCCACAAAGCAAGCCACATATGGAACTTTAAAAAATACATTGGTTTTTCTATTTTCAAAATTAAAAATACACATAACATAAAATTCACCATTTTTGAATTAGTAGTTTGCTAATATTGAATACATTCATATCGCTGTGCAACCATCACCAGTATCCATCTCCAGCACTCTTTCCACGTATATAATTTTAAGTGTTCTAGTAAACACGTTCTTAAAAAGTAAAACTAAAGAGATGAAATTTATTTTAATAGTATAATTTAGTCCAATTATTCAAAATGTTATAATTTAAACATGAATCAGGTATAGAAAATTATTAATGAGGTATTTCACATGTAGTTTTGTACTATGTTTCTGAAACACCTGAATTTGGACTAGGCGCATGTCAAGGACTCCTTTGTTCTATGTGACCAGTGGCTATTGTATTGCACTTTGCAGGTGTATAGGGAAAGATAAAGGCATAGGCTGGTTGTTTCAAGGTAATAAAGATAAGCATGGGACAAAATGTCCATGGGGCACTGTGGGACTGTAGCAAAGTGACACTAACCTCAACCTAGAGTTCTGGGGAGGCTTCCAGAAGCACAAAATACCTGGGTTGGGCAAAGAAAAGTGAAAAGGGTGAGATCCAAGACATGGAGGCAAGCCATGCAAGGAATTGCCAGCGGTTCACTGTGGTGAGCGTAAAGTACAAGGCAGTGGGGAAAGGGAGGAGATGTGGCTTATCAGGCACAATGGGGTTTGTTCGCAGAGGGCCTCGTATGGAAAGTCATGGAGAATGGATTTGATTTACCTGAACCTCTGCAGCTTTACAATGTCTTTTCACGTATATAAAGTCATTTGGGAATAGCATCAGTCCTTGAAATAAACATTTGTGGCCGAGATTGTTAATTGCCTCATTCTAGTCTCTCCTTCCACGCTATTAGAAATCCTGTATTGTTAGGGATGGCAATACATGTAGCTAAAATCAGCCAGGTTCTTTATTTGCAAAGCTGGCTGGGAAATGCACATTTCGGTATACTTATTATTATTAAATTATTAGGTAGAAGTAGGATTATATTAATAGGATTTCTGAGAAGTTGTTGCATAGAACTTCTGGGAAATCTCTTTAACAGGGGCTGATTCAGATAAGAAGTATGTTGTTTATTCATTGCCTTACAGCTAGATGTGATTGTGGAGCTGCAGCAGTCCCTTTATGACTACGAGGCACCCTGAGGATAGAGAGTATGCTCTAAGCACATCAAAGGAGAAGGACACGAGGTGCCTGTGTCCATATGACTGGAACAGCCGCACCAGCCCTGAACTGCCAAATCCTGGACTTGTTTTGTGTGAGAAGAAATAAATCACTCTCTCGTTTAGTCACTACTGTTTGCTGTTGCTGCTGCTGTTATTTTTGTTAGATGCAAACAAACTTAATCCGGACTCATCCAGGATACATAACCCACAGGTTAACCCTGTGTTCATTTTGCAGAGAACACTACCAAGGACCTGAAAAATTAAGTGGCATGATAAGGATGCCACAGAGAGTAGTAGTGTCAGAGACAATGTGGAAGCCCAGGAGGCCGGCCGCAAAGCCTGTGCTTTGTGTATTGTACCACTTTGCTTTTCAAGGATGTGGTTTCTGCTGCCTCCCCCTCATCTTGCTGCCTATTTTTGGGGTAGCCATCATGGAGAACAGTGACTGTAGAGACCCAGGACATAGTGATAGCCTGTGTAGGATATTTAGTAAGAATGGATGTGGTGACTCCTTTGTCCCAGTCTGTACTTGGGCATTGGTGTCCTTGCCTTGACCATCTGGCAGTGAGCCAATAAAACATAGGGACCTGCAGTGACCATCTCTTCCCCTCTTCTGAACCCCCCCTCCCACGGCTGGTTTCTTGCCTAATTTAGGGCTTCCTCTGGTTGCTTTCCTTGGGCTCTCCTGGCTGTGCAGAGAAAAGGCTCAATCAACCAGGCCTCTCTCATCCTTCTGTACAGGATTGTGCCAGCATCTGGCTTGCCCCTCTCCCTGCCTACTGTGTGCCTCCTGGCTATGTCACTGCTCAATTAGCATCCCTAGCAGAGAGGGCTGTTACTCAAATCTGTCAGTTCTGCAACTTGTTGGCATCTCTACAGAGAGCTCAGCAGGAGAAGAAGTTGCTAACTCAAGGCTAAATATGATTTTCATATTATCTGCAGAGCTCAGTCATCCGCAAGATCCTCATTACTTGCAAGTTGGCCAAATCAATTAATGGTTTATTGAGCATCCTCATTGACCTTCAGAACTATCATCAGCAATACCTCCTCTGCGAGCACACGTGTGTAAGCCAAGCACCTTGTGCCCGCCTCACTGGCTCCAGGTGTGACCACGTTGTAGCCAGGGTCTTCAGATGCAGGTGCTTTTGAGCTGACCTGACACTCATCACTCCATGATTTGTCTGCCTGCACAGCTGTGCAAAAAGCATGTTCGTTCCTTAGAGATGGGGTAAGCACATTTTTCCCATAAAGGGCCAGCTCGTAAGATTGTCAGGTTTCATGAACCCACACAGCCTTTGTCACACCTGTTCCACTCGCCATTGTAGCACGGAAGCAGCCATAGACATATGTAAGAATGAGTGTGGCTCTACTCCATTAAAACTTAGTTTACGAACATTGAAATTTGAATTTCACATAATTTTCATTTGTCAAAAAACTTTATTCTTGCTTTGACTTTATTTTTAAAGATTGATTTTTATTGTTTTTGATACAGAGAGAGACAGAGAGAAAGGGGAGGGCCAAGAGCTGTCTCCATAGTTATATGTCATTAGTTTTCTATATGGTTTCACTCCACAGGTAGGTGCAGGGCTACAGGGCAGGAACTGGCTGGGAGCCTCCCACATGGGAAGCATGCTGGGCGTTGGAGCCAAACCGGGAACCTCCTGCATGGGCCCCAGTGAGAACTGAACTGGGGGGCATACCCCAGTTCAGCATATGGCTCTGCAGGGACCAGGGCCGGGAGATGATCCTAGGACCCCAAGGCTGCAAGATGAGCGCTTAACTCCCTGAGCCATGCCAACATCCCCTGCTTTGACTTTTTAATGTGAAAATATAATTTGCTATGTGCAAATGTAAAACAAACAAACAAAAACACGATTCTTAGCTTGTGGGCTGTACAAAACAGGGTAAGGGCTGAATTTAGCCTGAAGGTCCTAGTTTGCCAACCCCTGAGCTAGAGGCAAAGTAAGGTGGTAGTTAAAAACAGGAGCTGTTTTTCAATCGGCTGTATAACTTAACAGCAGTTACTTCGTTTGGTTTCCTTGTTGTGCAATGGGGATAATTCCAGTACATACTACTGAGGACTGCTGGTGGATTCAACGAGATAATGGATGTAATGTGAGTAGCCCAGCACACTGTAAGTGTCCACGACGCGCCCGGTGCTGGCCTAGCCACTCCATGAGATCCGCAGATGAACCAGACACAGCTGCACGCCCCAGGAACTGTTACACACACGGCACAGTGACCAGAGCTGCAGGGGAGGCTCAGCAGGGACAGTGTGTCATTTCGATGTTTGTAGTGCTACTACTTAGGTTTTGGAATACTCAGGGTGTTTGCTCTAAGATAGAGCAGCCACCTGAGGCGGCCTCGGCGAGGCTAATCCATGCACACTGGGAATCCCCCGCTGCCCACAGTGGTGCCCAGCACTGGAAGTCCGGCTTCCCTGTCACCCTGGCCAGTTCTTCTGCTCTTGCCTTTGTCCACATCCCTCAGCAGCCACAGCGGTAGAGCTACCACTTTCCATCTTTGTACTTGAGCTTATGGCTGATACCAGCTTGTTTGTGATGAGTTTCTCTTAAATGGAAGTTATTCTAATAAAATGTACATGATTTATTAAGTCATTTGCAAGCAAAGTGAGATACAAGCAGACTCTCAGTTAACTGGCACCCGTGGGGACTGGTAGATGCCAGATAAATGTAAGTAGTCTCTCCATTATCCGGAACTCAAGCAACCTGTACTCTCAAGCAAATGGCAAAATCTCAAGCAACCAGCCAGTTGCTTAGTGTGCTGGTTGCTTGAATTCTGCTTAATGGAGAGTCTACTTTATATGATAATTGATGCTTTTATGTGCTTGCATAATTTTAACTTCCACTTAAAAGCCAATTGTACCCTTACCTCTTTGTAAGATTACTTGTTTTGCCCAATCTGACACCAGCTAGAATCCCAACTGAGTTTATCACCTGGGGATCACCTATGGGCGTATAGGAATGCAGCAGTAGGCTCTGTTGCTAGCCTTAGTTACAGAATTTCTTTAACTGAGCCCTTAAAGACAGAAGGTGAAGTGACTTGTCATGAATAACTGGAACCTCCATATGGTTGTGATGGCATGCAGCTTTCTAACTTGTTTTATTTTATATAATATATAAATCACAGACACCCATCTGAGACTATAATAAGTAGTACTATTCAGCTGGCCTCACTTGCAGAAAAAATTGATAAATTCCTTAGCAATAGTCATGATCCTTTTAAGTTTGATTCTGAAGTCTTCTGACTCTACAACACCCATGAACCTTGCTGTGTCCCTTGTTGCTTATATCCTGTGCTCGAACTCTTGGATCTGGTATTTCATATCAGTTGCTGAGCTTTCTGTTTTTTACTGCAGTTACTCAAGTTCAGTCTTTTAAAGCAGTGTGGTCTTCCTGTTCCTCCTTTTTGCAAACCCGTTTGGAGGTTCCTTTTCTCCCAATACTCTTAAAAACACCTGCTGCAGCTGCCGGTTACCTTGAGCGTCACTTCTCTCGTTTTTGCAGTTACCATCTCTTTCTGCTCTGTCCACTCTTCAATCTGCCTGCTGCTGTGACAGCAGGACAGGTCTTTGATGTGATTTGAGAACTGGGAATGTATAAAAAGAACTTCTGAGTTGGGGATGACATGGAAAGCTTGCCTGTGCAGGGATGCTGTGCAAAACAATTACAGACACCATTCTCTTCATAGTCTATGTGAATGTTTTGTGCAGTGCACAGCCTGTGTGGTGATAACTCAGCGACCCTGGCACAGTGCACAGGCCTTACTGAGCTATGGTGCATACTCTGTGTGATTCTGCCTTATGGTGGTGGAGAGGGGAAGGGGAGGGGAGGGGAGAGAGGGGTCAGAGGAGAAGGAAGGGGAGAGAATAGCAGTGCATTCGTAGAGCTTGCAGCTAGGCACTCTTCTAAGCACTATATATATATTAACATTGACTTACTAAATAGGAGATTTTTACTTGTTTATTGCAGTAGTGACTGTCTGCTACAATATTCTAGTCCCTGTGCTGGACAATGGTGAACAGGTCAGCAACAGGCTTCCTTCCTCATGCAGGTTGCGGCCTTTCTATTCAGCTTACTTTTCCCTTTAACTTTTTATCTCCATCCCCGCAGAATGGAAAACCAGGTCACTTTCCCACCTGCCCAGAAACTCAGAAGTTTCTCTGCTGGGAGCTTTGCTTCAGTGCATTACCCTCCTCTCTTCTCTGTCCAAATTCCTCCTACCTTCAGCCCACCTTTCACCTCTTATTATAGCAGTTTTCCGGGATGGAATGAATACAACCCACTCAGCCTCCTTGGATTTTAAATACAAATGATCTTACATCATTTTGTGTGTCACAGTGCATTGCTCTGTAGTACTTGTGTGTGTGTAGTCATGTATTTCTTGAGGGTGGAAACCTTATTTCTAATTTAGTTTATAGCTCCTACAACAGCCCCATCCTGTACCTATAACACAACAGGTGATCGATAAATGCTTTTTAATAAGGAGCTGACTCACCATCAGCACTCCGGCCAGCGTGGCTCAGGTTGATCTGAGGCATGCAACCTTCCAAGAAAAGCTGGTTTCTTGGCTTCCTTCCATAGTGCTGGTGTGAATTTCAGTGCTAGACCTTCAAAGACCAAACTCAGAAAGAGCCATCCTACCCTTCTGTCGTGAAATAAACGAGAGGGGCCCTAGGGGCCACTTGAATAAAATTCACACTTATGTCTACTCATTTTCCTTTAGCAAAATAAAATGATTTCTAACCTGACCTAACACCGAGTGGTAGCTCCCTTGCGCTCTCTCACTCTCGCTCGCTCTCTCTTTCTCTCTCTCACACATACCGGTACACACACCACACACAATAACAACAACCACCACCACCACCCTAGGAGATAGGGGTTAAAATTTTCATTTTGCAAAGGACAAAATGGAGGCACAGAGAGGTTAAGTAACCTGTACAGGGTCACACAACTAGCCAATAGTAGAGCCAGAATTGAATGCCAGAGAGGCTGGTTATAGTCTGAGCGCTAGGCCTCTGCATTATATACTGCAACATTCTACTTCTTTGGGATTCATTAGAGTCATGTGTGTATATGCATGTATAGTCCTGTGTGTGTGTGTGTGTGTACAAGACAGGAAATAATTTTAAAGTACAATATTTTGTAAACTTCATGTTCTTTTGGGGGTGTTTGTTCTGTTTTTTAGTTTTATCAAGGTATACTTGACATATAACATTGTATATGTTTAATGTGTACAATATATTGATTTGATATATATATTGTGAAATGATTATGTCAGTAGGGTAGTTAATACCTCCATCACCTCATAAAATTAACGTTTTTTTTTGCAGTGAGAATAGTTAAGATCTACTCTTTTAGCAATTTCAGGTACACAATATAGTATTGCTAACTGTAGTCACCATAGATTCCAAGCACTTAGTCACTTTATAGCTGGAAGTTTATACCTTTTACCAACATGTCCCCATTTCCATTACCACCAATCCTTGGAAAACACCATTTGACTGTTCCTGAGTTCAGCTGTTTTAGATTTCAGATAGAAATGGTATTTTACAGTATTTGTTTTTTCTCAGTCTGACTTATTTTACTTAGTATTATGCACTCAAGTTACATCCATATTGTCTCAAATGGCAGAATTTTCTTCTTTTAGTGGGTGCATGATATTCCTATATATATGTGTGTGTGTGTGTGTGTGTGTGTGTGTTTGTGTATTATGATTTTCAGAAAAATTCAGTCATTGTCAATATAACAAGAACAGTTACATGGCTAGATACTTTCCATACAGCGCACATGTGCACACACACACACACATCACATTTTCTTTATTCATCCATTGATGGATATTTAGATTGTTTTATAACTTGGCTATTGTGAATAATGCTGTAGTGAACATGGGAGTGCATATAACTCTTTGAGATGATACTGTTTCCTTTGGTCTTTTGTGTATAAACCCAGAAGTGGATTGCTGGATCATATGGTAGTTATATAT
Source organism: Craseonycteris thonglongyai (assembly GCA_004027555.1). Taxonomy (NCBI): domain Eukaryota; kingdom Metazoa; phylum Chordata; class Mammalia; order Chiroptera; family Craseonycteridae; genus Craseonycteris; species Craseonycteris thonglongyai. The sequence continues at coordinate 1,759 of PVKE010013553.1, read as the reverse complement.
ATATATTTTTTTTTTAATTTAATTTTATTGTTTTTGAAAGAAGAGTGGAGAGAGAAAGAGAGAGAGAAAAAGAGAGAGAGAGAGAGAGAGAGAGAGAGAGAGAGAGAGAGAGAGAGAGAAAGAAAGAGAAAGAGAGAAGAAAAGGGGGCAGAGCCCAGAGCAGTCTCCATAGTTGTGCATCATTAGTTGTAACATAGTTTCATTCCACAGAGATGGAACTTGGGTAACATGGGGCAGGAACCAAACTGGGGGCCTCTGCATGGGAGGTGAGAACCTTTGCCTCTGAGTCACTGTGGTTGCCAGTTGCGCCACAGTTAGCATATGGACTGGGGCTGGGATTCAATCCCCAGACTTTGAAGTTGCAAGGCAAGCGCTCAGCCTGCTGAACTGTCCTGGCATCCCCTGATAGTTATATTTTTAATATTTTGAGGAATTTCCATACTGTTTTCCATAGTGGCTGTACAGATTACATTCCTGCCAATTATGAACAGAAGTTCCCTTTTCCCCACATCCTCACCAACACTTGTTATCTCTTCTGTTTTTGATGATAGTCATTCTAACAAGTATGAACTAATACCTCATTGTGGTTTTGATTTGCATTTCTCAGGCTACTGATGTTGAGCACCTTTTCATATACCTGTTGATCATTTGTGTGTTGTCTTTGGGAAAATGTCTATTTGGGTCCTTTAATCTATTTTTAATTGGGTTTTTTTGGGTTTTTTTTTTACTACTGAGTTATATATGTTCTTTATGTGTTTTCAAAATTAATCCTTTTTGAAGTATATGATTTGCAAGTATTTTCTTTCATTTCATAGGTTGCCTTTTTATTTTGTTGTTTTTTTGTTTGTTTGTTTCTTCTTTTTTTTTTGTAGTGAAGATGCTTTCTCATGTCCTACTTATTTATTTTTGCATTTGTCGCCTTTTCTTTTGGTGTAAAATCCAAAAAATTATTGTCAAGATCAATGCCAAAGAGATTTTTCACTGTTTTTATTTACAAGTTTTGTGGTTTGGGGCCTTATATCTAAGTCTGTAATTCATTTTGAGTTAATTTGTGTAAGTGGTGTCAGATAGGGGTGCAATTATATTTTTCTGCATGTAGGTATTCAGTTTTCCCAGAACCATCTATTGAAGGGATGATTTTTTTCATTGAGTGTTCTTGACCCCCTTGTGAAATATTAGTTTCACAAGGCATGTATTAGACATACATGCAAGGGTTTATTTTTGGACTCTCAATTCTATTTTGTTGGCCTTTGTATCTATGTTTTATGCTAGTACCATACTGTTTTGGTTACCCTAGCTTTGTGATATATTTGAACTCAGGAACTATGATGCCTCCAGGTTTATTTTTCACTCATTCTCAGGATTGTTTTGGCTATTCAGGCTCTTTTAGGGTTCCATACCTATTTTAGAATTATTCTATTTCTGTGGAAAATGCCATTGGAATTTTTATGATTATATTGAACCTGTAGATAGATAATTATGGATAGTTTGGACATCTTAACAATATTAATTCTTCTGAATCATTGACATGGGATATATTTCCTTTTATTGTGTTTTTTTAATTTCTTTTATCAAGGTGTTACAGTTTTCAGTGTATAAATCTTTCACTTCCTTGGTTAAATTTATTTTTAAGTGTTTTATTGTTTCTGATGCTATTGTATAATAAATGAGCTTTTCTATATTCCTTTTTTAGATACTTCATTGTTGGTATGTGTGTTGTTTTGTATCCTGTAACTTTTTTTTTTTGTTGTTTTTTTTT
>PVKE010013552.1:24996-36464 GCA_004027555.1 Craseonycteris thonglongyai | reverse complement strand
CCCCCCCCCCCACCTTGCAGCCAGGCCTCTGCACCACCCACCAGAGCCTGTGCTGCCTGCAGCCCCCCAGGCCTCCTTAGGCCCCAAGCCTGGCCCCGCTGGCCCTCAGGACTCAGCCACCTCCACCCTCCCCACAGGCAGGTGGCAGGCACACGCCCACCCTATCATTTCCTCATGTGTGCTCCTCCTTCTGGGGCCACCAGGGCACACGACCCTGACCAGCAACGAGGGCCAAGCCACCTACAGGTGGCCACCCTCCCACAGCCCAGCCCCAGCCCCACCCCCAGCTGCTCTGTCTCAGCCTTTGCCTCCCTCCCAACCACCTCAGGCCCCCAGCCCCATCCCACCTCCACTCTCGGCCCACCCGCCCTGCCTGTCCCAGACCTCACAGCTCAAGGCCAAAACTACCCTGCCCCAGCGACGGCATGCCACCCACAAACAGCCACAGTCGAGGTAGGCAGACACAAGGCCCCCTGCCTACCCCAGGGCCAAGGGCACAGTGAGGGAGGGAGGGAGGGGAGGTCTCAATAAACCTCAGGACCTGAATGAACTGGCTCTGGCTGTTGTGGGTGCAGATGCCTCTGCTTTGGTCCCAAATGCGGGGACCTGGCTGCCAGCACCCTGCCCTCCACCCCGAAGACACCTGACATTAGGCGCGACAGGGACACGTCTCCCGAGACCTCATTTTGATGGCGAAAAGATTGGCTGATAATAAAATTATACAATAACAACAGTAGAAGTACGACACTGAGGAGGACCGCTCCGGGAGTGGGGATTTCCCGATCCGGCAGTGGCGTGGCGGTGGCTCAGGTGGCTACTTAAGGCTGATGGGTGGGTCTGAGATGAACCTGCAGAAGGATCCGGGCTGAGCTCCCCCTGTGGGCCTGGGGCAGCCTTGCTGCAAGGCACAGGCGGGGGCCTCAGGGCTCTTGGAGGTCAGGCAGGTCAGCCAGCAGCATTGGGGAGTCCATCTGGATCTCACGCTGCAGGGACTCGATGTCTGCAGGGTTCATGCCGTGGCCCTCGAGCCAGTCAGCCAGAAGGGAGGCGGACAGAGAGGCCGAATCAGCCTGGCTGCAGGGGCAAGGGGAGCAGGCAGAGTCGTCAGCCTCGGGGGGGCTCCACTCTCCCCAGGACCGCCACCCCCAGCCAGGTTCCACAGGTCCAGCCCGGCCACCTTACCCATCCTGTGGCCCATCGGCCACACCCATGTCGAAGGACTGGTTTAAGAATTCCTCTAGGTCAAAGCCAACGCCGTAGCCAGCCCCACTGCCCTTCGGAGTGCCTGAAAACACGGGGGGCAAGGGGTCCTCCACCTGCGGGGGACGAGGAAGCTTACAGCTCAGGCGCCACCAGAAGCACCTCCCGAGATGGCGTCGGCCTGACACCCCCGGAGAGCGGGCCGGGGCCCCAGGAAGCGTCCCGTTCGCCTCCTAGCCACCGGCTCCGCGCTGCCTGCTGTGAGCAGGTCCCACTGAGCTGCCTCCACAGCATGAGGACACACCCACGCCTCTCGTCCCCACGGAACAGCAAGGCCGGCCCTGGGCCCGCGCGCAGGTGTCCCCAATGCGGGGTGCCTCCTCTCACCTGAGACTTGGACAGCTGCTGGGTCACCAGGTTGACGTCGGGTGACTCTGAGGTGGAGGGCTGCGAGGAGCCCCTCGGGTCCAAGGCAGGCGGGCCAGAGGGGAAGTAAGGTAGAATGCCCAGCGTGCTGGGGCCCGGCAGCCCTGGGGGCGGCACAAGCGCCGGGGGCGCCAGGAGGCTGGCGGCTGTCTGGAGGGGAGCAGGGCCAGCGGGGTGGGGAGTGGGACCCGCGGCTGGGCAGGCAGGGTGGGGCGCAGGGCCAGGGGCGGAGCTTGCAGGTGGTGGAGAGGCGCCTGTGGGTGGGGCTACAGGGCCAGCGGGAGGGCTGGTGGGCGGGGCGGGAGGGCGCGTTGACTCCTGGGGAGGGGCCGGGGGCCGGGCCATGCGAGTCCAGCGTTCCAGCAGGCTGCGGTCGTTGTCGCTGAGCACCAGCCCAGCCAGGGGATCGGTGGAGGGGACCCCCGAGGCCGCAGCCCCCCGCTCCTTGCGCTCCCGCTCCTGCCGCCGCTTCTCACGCTCCTTGGCTCGTTCCTGCCGTCGCCGCCGCTTCTCCTCCCGCTCGCGCTGGCGCTCCTGGGCTGTCACCGGCTTCCGAGGCTCGGGGGCTTCCAGGGGGACGCTGGGGCCGTCTGCAGGGAAGGTGGACAGGGACAGGTAAGAGGTTGGGGGTCCGCCCGGCCCGGAGCCCCCGTGCCACCCCATCCCGGCCCCGGCGGAGGCACCTCGGAGCCGGCTCCGCAGGGACTTGAGCAGCGCTGCTTTGAGGGCGGCCTTGGTGTTGTCGGAGATAGCACCCTCCCGCTTGGGAGGGGATGGGTCGCCGGCCGGCGGGGGTGGCGGCTGCAGAGTCAGGTCAATGGTGGTGTCAGGTGCAGGGCCAGGGCACGGCGTGGGTGCTGGTGGAGGGGACTCCATGGCACAGTCCCCACTGGGAGCCCAGGGACTGGGCATCTCAATGTCGGGGCAGCCCGGCTCGCTGGCCACAGGCTGCAGGGAAGGTTGGAAGCGGATCTGCTGGCGGATGCCCTCGCGCCGGGAGTGGAAGTCCTCGATCTCGGCCACAATGGCCTCCTTAATCCGCTCCCGGGTGAGAGCCTGTCGGTCGAAGGCGAAGTCAAAGGGCGGGGCACAGTCAGGCTCGTCGTCCGGGTCGTGGTACTTGGCCAAGAAGGGGTGTCGCAGGGCGGCAGCTGCCGAGATGCGGGCGCTGGGCTCAAAACGCAGCATCCGCCCCAGCAGGGCCAGGGCCTGGCGGTCCGCGCCCGGGTACACGTTCTCCCAGGGGACAGGCTGGCGGGGCGGCAGGCTCTGAATGTACGCCCGCACCCTCTCAGCCCCTACAGCCTGGATCACAGCCGGCGACGGGGTGCCCAGCACCATCATGATCAGCTGCAGCTGGTGCACGTAGTTTTTGCCAGGGAAGAGCTGGCGCCGGGCCAGCATCTCCCCGAAGATGCAGCCCACAGACCACAGGTCGATGGCCTGCGTGTACTCGTGCAGCGAGAGCATGAGCTCCGGAGCCCGGTACCAGCGCGTGGCCACGTACTCGGTCATGAAGTACTGGTGTTCGGCGGGGGAGGTGCACAGGCCACGCGCCATGCCAAAGTCGCCGATCTTGAGCTCACAGTTCTCGTTCACCAGCAGGTTGGAGGGCTTGAGGTCGCGGTGGATGACCTGAGCTGAGTGCATGTACTTGAGGCCCCGCAGCAGCTGGTACAGGAAGTAGCGCACATGCTCCAGTGTGAGTGGCTGTGAGGAGTGGATGATCTGATGCAGGTCACTCTCCATCAGGTCCAGGACCACGTAGCTACAAAGGACAGGGGACGGAGGCATGGGCCGCCTTGCCCACACTCCAGCCTCCAACCTCCCTGTGCCCTCCTGGCTCCAGACAGGTGAAGGCCTCACCCTCGGACTTGGCAGGGGCCAACGGCATGGTGTGAAGATCCTAGATTCTCTATAACTTTTCCACGAACTTAAATGAAGATAAATCACTTTTCTCATCAGATCTAGTACCCCATCAAAGGAAAAATGAGGTTGGACGAAACCAGGACTGGCTGATAGGTTTGGTGTCGGGGCTGTCTCCACTGTTTGGTGGTGGCCACTTAAAAGACTGATGAAAACTGAGGTGGCTTGCCCCCTGTCTGTAGGAAAGTGTTCTGTGATTGGTGAGTGATGATGTCCGGTATGGGAATAGGCGGATGTACTTATGAGTGTTCTAAGTTTACCACCCTCTACGCTGAGATTCTATAAAATTACAACATCTGTCCTCTCCTTGACGAGACCCCTATGGGAGCACCGGTCCTGGGATTGTGGGAATTCTCCCAGCCTGCCTTATGTCAGGTTCAGCTGTCCTTCCAGAACATCAGCGATATGGTCCCAACTCTGCCTCCCTCTCCCATTCCCGTGCCTTACACAGATTTGAACTCGCTATAGGGCACCGTGGGCCGCAGGATGTCCTTGATGGCAATGATGTTGTCATGTTTGAAGTGTTTGAGGATCTTCAGCTCCCTGAGAGTCCGCTTGGCGTTGGTCACCACATCGAAAGCATTAGGGATCTTCTTAATGGCCACCTGCTGGCCTGGGGAGCAGAAGGCAGATGCCATAAGGTATCCTCGGGGTCACTGCAGAGTGGCACAAGGACCAGCTGGGTGGCTCCCAGTTAGGACGCAAATGACGATGGCTACGACGCTCCAAATACCTACTACATGCCAAGCACTCTACACACAACATCAGATTCTCCCTTCACACCTGTCCCCTGACACAGGTACTAACAGTTCCAAGTTAGAGATGAGGACACCTTGACTTATCGGGGCCTGTGCAGCTAGTTAGTGCTAGAGTCCAGACTCCCATGCCTGTGCACATGCTACCTCCCCCAACTCTCCATCTCACGCCGCGCCCACCTCACCACCGCTCCCTTGCACTACGAGGCTCTGCGTCCAGAAAATGCTGCCCTTTTAGAAGGAACCAGAATGTGTGTCCTAGTGTTCCTTCCTGGCTGCCTGAGAGCGGGCAGCCTTCTCACTCTGGGCGAACTGGTGGTTGCCACATCCGTGCGCGGTGCGCAATAGGGAAGCTCACCAGTGAGACGGCGGCGCGCAGAGGACACCACCCCGTAGGCTCCGTTGCCTATGGTCTCGATAATCTCATACTCGTCCCCCACGTCAAAGGTCACGTCAAAGGAACGGGCTTTGAGCAGGGCCAGGTTCTTGGCCGCTACGGACGCCGCGGTGTTGGCAGGTTCCGCCTTCACCGGCCCGGGGGGCTCTCCAGAGCCGTCCTCGCCGTCTTCCTCCTTCAGGGGCTCGGCCATAGCGTCTGGGTGGAAACGCTGGTGAGGAGGGGCCCGCTCCGCCCCGGGCCTCGGTTTCCCTTGTCTGAGGCTGGGGAGCAAGACCGGGTCATCCCCAAATTCCCTAAGCCGACCGGGGGCCCGGGAAGGGGTGCGAAGAGCGCGGCGGGCACTTGGATGGCCCACACCCGGGACTCGGAGCCCAGAGCTCGGGTCCGGGTGCAGCGCAGGGTCGGCGGTGGGGGAGGTGCGGCGAGCCGCGGTTCAGGAAGAAGGGGAGGGGGCGGGGCCCTTCGCTTCCCTCGGTCCACACTCACCGGATCGCGCCGCGCCCCGACGCCTCCTCGGGGCTTCCGAGGGCCCCCGGAGCTCCCAGCCTCCCGTCCCCAGTGGACGGGGGACTCCGAAAGCCGCTCGCTCACGTGTTCAAGGCCGCCGCCGCCGCCACGACCTCCGCGTAGCGCTCAACCCCGCGGGTCCCCCTTCCCCGCCCCGCCCCCAAAGACCACGCCCCTAACCGCATCTGGCCAATCGCTGGGCGATCTCTGCGGAGGTGCCCGCCCCCTCTGCTGGCTTCGTCCAATCCGAGCCTACCCACGGAGGAAGCCACGCCTCTGCCCCCGCACGCGCGCGCGCTCGCCCGGGTCCAGCTACCCGGCGGTGGGAGCCGCCCAAAGTGCGCCCGGAGCTTCGCAGGGGGTGCGCCCCGTCCGGACCGGCGCCGTCTCCCAACGCGCATGCGCGCCGGCAGCCCCAGGTGCCCCCCGATGGAAGGCAACGCCCCCTCGCGTGCCCGTGCGCATCCGTATGATCGGCTGGCTGTGTCTCTTCCCGCAAATCGCAGCCGGTCCTCGGAGGTCCGAGGGGCTGACACGCCTGGCACTATTACCTTGGCAGCCGGCTCACGAAACCCTCCCCCCTTTTTAGGCCCCTCTCCCCTTATCAGTCCCTATCGCTCGGGGGTTGGTGCCCCGCCATTTTCCCGATCGGTCCCGGGAGCCCGGCTCTGGAAATGCAGCGTCGCCGCGAGAGGGTGATCCGTCCCGTCCGACCACAGAGTCCTCGGTCCTCCGGGGTTCTAGAGCGTCCAGTTCTCCGAAGCCGCCACTGGACTTCCGGTAGCTGGTCCTCAGCTTCCGGCATCTCTGGGCCGCTCAGCTTGTTGGTGTCTGGCGCCTGTGGGAAGCGGTTCCTCTGCTGTGTGACGGCTGCGTCCCCACACCGCGCGGGCTCTCTGCGCTACAGCGGGGCTGATGGGGTCGCGGACGCTCTCACGTTGATCCCGGAGAGGGCAGAGCCAACCCGGGTGCCCTGACCCGCTCCGGAGCCCAATGGTCCTTGCGTTCATACGGCAAATGTTGATGGAGGCTCGGAGCCCAGGGAGCCGAGGGAGCCGGGAGAAGAGGCTTTCAGCAGGGAGTCCGAGGGAGGGCCGCCAGGGAGAAGGCTTGGGAGTTGGTCCTTCGAAGATGGCGGTGTTTGCACCCGGTGAGAAGAGAAAGGAGCACTCGAGGGGAGTTTGAGAGCAAGAACTCCCTCCAGGAGCCCCTGGAGCTCGCCGCACGGGTGGGGCCTTGAGTGGTGCTCCCCGCAGCGGGTGACCTGGAGCAGGCCTCGCCCTCTCCGCGTCTGGGCTGCTTCTGTGAAATGATCATGCAGGAAAGAGTCTCCCCAATACTGAAAACGGAGCTGGGATCTATCAGGACTGGATCCAGGCCTGATTTGAACGTGGATCCCGCTCGTAGCCCACGAAGGGCAGCGGCTGGGGGTGGGCGGGCTGCGAGGAGGGGCCTCGGCCGTGTAGGGGTGAGTGGCAAGCCAGCCAGGGCAACCCGTGCTCCCTGCCCTCCATCTAGAATGATCCGTTAAGGTCGCACGAGGCTGCAAGGAACAGAAGCCCACCAACCACATGGAGATGCATTCTTTCATCCTAAGAACTCCCGGGGAAGCCGGGATGGCTCAGCGGGTGAAGCGCTTGCTTTGTAGCCCCAGGGACCGAGGATCGAATCATGGCCCCGGCCCCTGGAAACCCCCATGCTGAACTGAGGCGTGCCCCCTGTTCTGTTCTCTCTGGGGCAGGCTTCTCGTGTGGGAGGTCCCCGGTTCAGCTTCCACCCCTGGCGTGGCTCCCATGGAGGAGGCCCCCAGCACGGTTAAACCATGTCAAAAACTGATGATGTGCAACCATGGACACTGCTCTGGACCCTCCCTTTCTCTCTGTCATAAACAACAAAAATAAATCTTAGAAAACAAAAAATACAACAAAGGTGCAAATAGGCTCTGGCTCACTCCTCCCTTGACGGCTGGGTGACTGGGACGGCCGGGTCCTACCCGGCTGTGGGCCTCAGTTTCTCCACTCCACATGGAGGAGCGGCAGTGGCTTTGGTTTGCAGGATTCTTGAGGTTCCTCCAAGTTTGTGTCAAACTTTTTTGAGACGACGGTCTTCAAGGCCACAAGGGGGCAGCTGCCCTTGACCGGACGCGGGAGCTGCGTGGCCCTAGCCCGGGAATCTTCAGAAGCCAGAGCCCAGCCTGGGCGGTGTCACCCGGACTGGCAGTCACGGATGGCTCCGCCCCCTCCCCTCGCCCCGCCCCACCGTCCTGGCGGTAGAGCCACAGCGACACCACGTGGCTTCCGAGACGGAGGCTGCGCACGGCCCGGTCCTGCGTCCCCGGCCCAAGCCCCCGCCCTGGAGCCTGGCGTGGACTCTCCCAGCATTCCCAGAAAGGGGCGGGGCCTCCGGGTGCGCCTGTGCACACCGCCGCCCGTGTACAAGCGCCTTCTTCCCAAGAAAGGTGTCCCGCGCACCACGCCGTCCGTTTCCAGGGCAACCCCCAACCCCCGCCATGGCGGCCGCGGGCCCCACTGTCTTCCTGCTCATGGTCAACGGGCAGGTGGAGAGCGCCCAGGTGAGCGGGCCGTGGGCCCCGCCCCGCAGCCCCGCCCCCCAGGCTGCTCGGTGTCCCCAGAGAGCCTTGTCACTGCGCCTCGCGTGGGGTGGGCGGGGGACGGGAACCAGCATTTGAGAGGCTTGGCGCGAGGCTGCCCGGGATCCTGCACCCGGACGAGCGGGTGTGGAAGCAGACCCCGAGAGGTCACACCCGGCCGCGCCGGTGGTCCTGGGCTCGGGTCATGCTCTTTGTTGAGATGCATGGAGCCCGACGCGGGCTTCACCCGACCAGGGCACACTGCGCCTGGTCCTCGGGGGTGCAGCGCGTGCCCCGCTCGCTCAGCCCTCAGGTCCTTGAACTTGGGTTGGAATGGAGGTTATTGGGTTAATCTTGATGCAGAGATGGTGGTGGCCTGGAATGATCCCGGGAGGGTGTGCCTGCCTGTCAGACGCAAGGGATGCTACTGTCCATCCCCTTACACCAGGGGTGTCCAGCCTTCTGACTTCCCTGGGCCACATGGGAAGAAGAATTGTCTCGGGCCACACCTATCATAAGCGAATGATAGCCCGTGAACCCGAGAACGTCTTCCCTTCTTCTGTTCTGTCCCGTGAGGGGCTCCCAGCTGGGCTGGGGCTCACACGACCACACGCTCAGCAGCCCCCACACACTTTGGCTCCCCCCACCCCAAGTCTCAGAGCTCTGGGCCCTCCCACTCTTCAGGCCTTCAGCTTGCATGTGCTCCATGTCCTGTTAGCCCCCTGGCTGGTCAGACCCATTACTTCCACACCATCCCTTAGACCCCCCTGTGCCCACCCCTGTGTCGCTGAAAGCCATCAGACCCGTTCCTTGCTCACGGTCTTTAACGGGGTTGACAGGAATACACACAGGCAAGGGCTTTGGTGCAGGGAAGCCCCAGGGACGGAAGGAGCCCGGAGGTGGCCCATAAGACAGCCCCGAAGTTAGCGGAGGCTCCCCAAAGGGTGAGCTTTGAAGGGGGAGCAGGAGTTTTCCAGGTGAAGGGGTGGAAGGGCATGTCAGACAAAATGCTGCCTGAGCAAAGGCACTGGGGCTCCCACATCGGGGGCCCCTGTGCTGAACTCCTTGGCTATGCCCCTGGCTGTCTGTCGCTCAGATCCCGCCCCAGGGTCACGTGTTCAGAATTACCGCAGTCCACGCCTGCCCACAGGCTGGCCTCCGCGTGACTTCCCCTAGGCATCCTGCGTGCACTTGTCTCCGCAGTTTCCCGAGTACGACGACCTCTACTGCAAGTACTGCTTTGTGTATGGCCAGGACTGGGCCCCTACGGCGGTAAGCTGGCCCCTTGGGCCTCCCTCACAGCCTTTGTGACCATTGGGGTGCCTGAAGATGTCCATCATGCCCCTGCCCCACTGAGTTCCGGGGGGCGGGGGGGACCCATCCCTGAGTGTGTCCTGGGAAAGCTGCAGTGGAGACCGGGAACACCATGGGCTCCCCGGTCCGCCCCCCACGGCTGTGCTCACCCGCACACCGTATCCCAGGAGCTCGCACGGGGCGGCAAACAGAGGGCCCCAGAGCCAGCCAGAAGCGGCCAGTCCCCCCACCAGCTTCTCCTCAGCCTGCGGCCGGAGAGGATGGGACTCGGGAGCGCTCCTTCCCAGAGCCCTGAGGCACAGTCAGGATCCAGCAGGAGGGATGGCCATGGCGCCCCCCTTCACAAGTGAGGTGACAGGACTCGCGTTCTCTGCACCCGCCCGACTGGAGAGCTGGGTGCTGGGCATACAGTGGTGACAGGGCAGACCACGCCCCTGTCATCCTGGGCGAGGACGGGCCACAGGCAGGGAACATTGTGGTATGTCCGTCATCACCAGTGAGGAGGAGAAAGTGGTCAGGAAGGGAAGGTGTGAAGGATGAGAGAGAGGGACTGGAGTCTAGACAAGGTGGGTAGGTGGGGCCTCCCTGGAAGACGCAGGACCTGCTCCGGCATCTCTGACTTTCCCGCAGGAGGTGGCATCTGGGCAGAAGGTGGTGGAGAGAACAGCCCCCCTCCACACCTGCCAGCCCTGGGGAGGGGGCCCGCGTGAGGCCTGGATCAGACACCCACTGCCAGTGTCATTGTCCCCGCAGGGCCTGGAAGAGGGCATCTCACAGATTACGTCCAGGAGCCGCGACGCGCGACGTGCATTGGTGTGGAACTTCCCCGTCGACGTCACCTTTAAGAGCACCAACCCCTTTGGCTGTGCGTCTGTGGAAGTCAGGGGGCGTGGAGGGCGGGGGTGGAGGTGCCCAGTCAGTCCTGGGCTCATCCTGCCCCGTCCTGTCCTTCCCCAGGGCCACAGGTAGTGCTCAGTGTGTACGGCGCGGACGTGTTTGGGAACGACGTGGTCCGAGGCTACGGGGCCGTGCACGTCCCCTTCTCGCCTGGCAGGTGGGTGGGTCCTCCCCACGCCCCCCACGGGCCTGCTCCCAGGGCCGGGCTGCCCCTCAGGGTCAGGGCGGGGTGTGGGGGGGACACGTGTGACCGAGGGTCCTGTCCCCAACCCCCCAGAGCAGTGGGTGCAGATGGAGGGACGCGGCCACATGGCTCAGCATGGTTGGCAGTGCGTAGACAGGAACGGCATCCTGGGGCACGGGGGGTCTGGGCCTCCCCATAGAGATGGCAGCCGGGGGCCCCTGTGGCTCAGTGCCACTGAGATGCGGCAGGGTGGGCGCAGAGCAGGGAGGCGCTGGGCAGGGCAGGGCAGGGCTGGGGTGGCCACAGTGGGTGCAGGTGGGTGCTGGACACAGGACAGGCTCGCTGAGGAGCCCAGGGGACCGGGGGCCTCAGCGTCCCCCGCGGCCGTGGCGCTGAACCCCATGGGGGAGGCGCTGCTCAGTGCTGCCCTGGGCCCCCCCCCTCCCCTGGTGCTCCGTGCACCTGCCTGTGGAAACGTTTCAGGCACAGAAGGACCATCCCCATGTTTGTCCCTGAGTCGACCTCCCAGCTGCAGAAGTTCACCAGGTGAGTTCTTTCCCGGCTCCTCCTGACCAGGTGGCCGGAGTTGGGGGGGAGCCATCTGTCACCCCTCACCTGTGCCTGGCTGGTGGGGGCCGCTCCCCTGCCTCAGTGCACACCCCACTCCTTGGGTGGGAAACTGAGGCACAGAGGCAGTGACTGTCCCCCGGCCTCGGGGCTGGGGTCCAGGAGCCCCTCAGTGCATCTCTGTGCAGCCTGCAGACCGGGCATCTGGTCTGGCAGGGGGAGCACTCTGTGAAGGGGGCCCCTGGGGGACCTGCCGGGTCTCCTGCAGGCTGGCTGCTTCTCTGGAGGCTCATGGCACCTCTTACCCCAGGCGGCCCTGAGGGGCCTGCCACCCCCTGGGGGTCCCCGAAGCAGCCGGGAGGGGCTGCAGCTGCCTGACCCCCAGCCTGAAATAGCTCCGCGGTTTCTTCCTGCTTGGTGGGCGGGCGTGACAGGCCGCTGGTCCAGGCCGCTGGTCCAGGCCACTGGTCCGGAAGGGGCTGCCCCGGGAGGGAGGCCAGGGCCCTGTCCTGAGCTGCGGGGCTGTTCAGCCCCTGCAGGCGCCTGGCGGGCCGTGGGCAGGGGCTCCCGGTGCCCCTGCGGGGGGCCACACCGCTCACCAGGGTGAGGAGCTAGGTGCCCGCGCTCGTGGGTGTAGGGTGAGCACATCCTCACTGTGCCCAGAGCAGGGTCACCTCCGAGCCCCCCCCCCCCCCCCCCCCC